>PISX010008096.1:0-84432 GCA_004024625.1 Mellivora capensis | reverse complement strand
CAAAGAAGACATCCAGATGGCCAACAGACACATGAAAAAGTGCTCCACATCACTCGGCATCAGGGAAATACAAATTAAAACCACAATGAGATATCACCTCACACCAGTCAGAATGGCTAAAATTAACAAGTCAGGAAATGACAGATGCTGGCAAGGATGTGGAGAAAGGGGAACACTCCTACACTGTTGGTGGGAATGCAAGCTGGTGCAACCGCTCTGGAAAACAGCGTGGAGGTTCCTCAAAAAGTTGAAAATAGAACTACCCTATGACCCAGCAATTGCACTGCTGGGTATTTACCCTAAAGATACAAACGTAGTGATCCGAAGGGGCACGTGCACCGAATGTTTATAGCAGCAATGTCTACAATAGCCAAACTATGGAAAGAGCCTAGATGTCCATCAACAGATGAATGGATAAAGAAGATGTAGTATATATACACGATGGAATACTATGCAGCCATCAAAATAAATGAAATCTTGCCATTCGCAACGACGTGGATGGAACTAGAGGGTATCATGCTTAGTGAAATAAGTCAATCAGAGAAAGACAACTATCATATGATATCCCTGATATGAGGAAGTGGAGATGCAACATGGGGGACTGGGGGGCAGAAAAAGAAGAAAAGAAACAAGATGGGATTGGGAGAGAGACAAACCATAAGTGACTCTTAATCTCACAAAACAAACTGAGGGTTGCTGGGGGGAGGGGGTCGGGAAAGGTGGGTGGGGTAATGGACATTGGGGAGGGTATGTGCTATGGTTAGTGCTGTGAAGTGTGTAAACCTGTCGATTCACAGACATGTACCCCTGGGGATAAAAATTTGTTTATAAAAAAAAATAATTAAAAAAATAATAAATAAATAAATTATAAAAATAATGATCTATGAATAAATGAGAGATGTCAGTATGACCTTAATAGATAGGGATGATAGAATTTCAAAATAGCTGAGACCAATTGGTACACACGTTTATTAGAGATAAGGTGGACAGGCAGCAAGTCCCAGAAGGCAACCAGTGATTTGGTGATGGCACTTCAAGTGGCAAGGTAGATGAACAGCCAATAAGAATAATGTTTTATTTATATATATTTTTAAAAGATTAAAAAGATACAAGAAAAAAAGGCTTATGTCAACTGATCCACTAGAAAACCACTCTCCCTTACCCACTTTCCAGATCTAAGCCAATTGTTGGACTCCAGAATCTATGATTGAATGGAAGATCATATGTGTTTAAGGAAGAAATTATAATGCCTTAGTAAGAATATATAATAGCTTTGTATTTTAAAGCAACATATAGCTTCTGTAAAAATAACTCTTCATTGAGGGAAAAAAAAAAAAAACATCTAGATGTTGAGGGAGCTATAGGATACAGAATCTGAAATATCATTGAAAACAAAGAAATGAGCATAGTTTCCCCTCTTGGAGTGTGGATGTTCAGAGGTCACAAAATAATTAGACACCTGATCTAAATATGTTCCTTATCAGTTTCTGAATGCATAATGACTTGGTGCTCCAGAGAGCATAATCCATAGGGATATACTTAACACCTTGCAGAACCATTATCCTGTTCCCTCACTTGTGAATGAAGAGCTATCATTGCTACAATAAGCCAAGTGGAAACTTGCAAAACTGTCCACATCCCCCATTCAGAGTAATCTATAAGTAGTTGTACATCTTGGATGAAGTAGCGGTGATAATGCCACCTCAGAAACTTAAATGACATAGCAATGGTTGGGTTCAATATATTTTCAATTAATTCACTGATGTGGTATGTAACAATGGAAAGAGAAAAAGATGTGCCTTGATAGATGATGGTAATCTTTTATAAATGTAACAAATTGGTAGACTTAGTCAAAATTTCTGTACTGAAGTTATATCTTTTCTAGGAGAAATCACCATTCACTGCTTACTCTTGATCTATAACTATGATCTGAGGAAATTACATTTTCCAATGCCTATCAGAAGGGAGAATCATATATTATTAGCATTCACTTGAAAAGACAGCAGTAAACTTTCACAGTCGACTAAAACTATGTTAATATCCTGCTCCATCTCACTGTAGATTGAAGGGACCATAATCATCTGTTCTTTTCTACCAGAGTTCAACAAACTTTTACTGTGAAGAATAAAGTAGGAAGTAGTTTAGACTTTGCAGACCACTTTGTCTTTATCATAACTTCTAAACTCTGCCATTGAACAACCATAGGCATTATAAATTAACGGGTATGGTAATCACACAGATTTCAAGATATACTACAAAGCTGTGGAAATCAAAACAGTAGGGTACTGGCACAAAAAGAGACAGATAAATCTTTGGAACACAATGGACAGACCAGAAATAAACCCCTACTTACATGTCCCATAAATCTATGAAAAAGGAGGCAAGAATATGCAATGGGAAAAGACAATCTTTTCAATAATTAGATAGTCACATGCAAAAGAACGAAACTGGATCACTTTCTTACATTATACACAGAATAAACTCAAAGTCGATGAAAGAACTAAATGTGAGACTTGAAACCATAAAACTCCTAGAAGAGAAGATGGGTATTAATTCCTTTCACATAGGCCATAACAGTATTTTTCTAGATATGTCTCCTAAAGCCAGGGAAACAAAGGCAAAGATTTAAACTGTTGGGACTACCTCAAAATAAAAAAGTTTTTACACAGCAAAGGAGACCATCAACAAAACAAAAAGACAATGTACTGAATGGAAGAAGATATTTGAAAATTATGCAATTCAATAAAAAGTGGGCAAAGGACCCTGATGGACATTTTTCCAAAGAAGACATACAGATGGTCAACAGATACATAATGTTCAACATCACAATCATCAGGGAAATGCAAATCAAAACCACAGTGAGATATCACTTTACACCAACAGAATGGCCAGAATAAAAAAGACAAGAAATAGCAAGCCCTGTCAAAGTTGTGGTGAAAAAGGAACCCTCAGGCATTGTTGGTGGGAATGTAAATTGATACAGCTCCTATGGAAAACAATATGGAAGTTCTTCAAAAAAGTTAAAAATAGAAATACCAAATGATCTAGTAATTCCACTACTGGCTATTTCCCACAGGAGACACAAACACTAATTTTTTTAAATTTATTTTTATTTATTTTCAGCGTAACAGTATTCATTGTTTTTGCACCACACCCAGTGCTCCATGCAATACCTGCCCTCCCTAAAACCCACCACCAGGCTCCCCTAACCTCCCACTCCCCACCCCTTCAAAACACTAATTTGAAAAGACATATGTACCTATCTGTTTAGTACAGCATTATTTACAACAAGAAGATATGAAAACAACCCGTGTCCAGTATCCATTGATAGATGAATGAATCGAGAAAATGTGATACACAGACACACAGACACACACACACACACACACACACACACACACACACACACACAGAAATATTACTTGATAAAGAAAAAGGATGAGATCTTGCCATTTGTAACAGCATGGATGGACCTAGAGGGCATTATGCTAAGTGAAATAAGTCAGAATGAGAGACAAATTCTGTGTGATTTCATTTATATGTGTAATCCAAAAACACAAAATGAGTTAATAAACTATCAAACAAAAAGCAGAATCAGACCTACAAATAAATACAGGGAACAAGCTGGTGTTTGCCAGAGCAGAGAGGAGTGGGGGTGAAGGGGATTTGGAGATACAGGCTTCCAGTTATGAACTCAATAAGTCATGGGGTTAAAGGGTACAATCTAGGGAATATAGCCAATGGTACTGTAATAGTGTTGCATGATGACAGCTGGTAGCTGTACTTGTGGTGAGCACAGCATAGTGTAAAGTTGTTGAACCATGATGTTGTATACCTGAAACTAATGTAACATTGCGTGTCAATTACACTCAAATAAAAAATAATAATGGATGTGACTGTGACTCAATAAGACTTTAGTTATGAAAACAGGTGACAGTCTACATTTGAGTTAGGTAGCATAGTTTTTAAACCTCTGCACTGTACTGATAACATCACGTTAATTTGACCCAATGAGCATGAAATGGCAAGTGTTCTATGAATTCTGGAATGACATTTATGCATGAGAAGGTGGAATATTAAAACCAATAATGTTTCAGGGACCTGACATCTCTGTGAAGTTTTAGACATCTGAGAGTTTGGGTAATACTGAGATATTTCTTCCAAAATAAATTTCAGAATATTTCACTTTGTCCTTCCTATCACTAAGAAACTGGACCTGTGTTTGGATGACCATTTTGAGGTTTTGTTTTTTTTTAGATTTTATTTATTTATTTGACAGACAGAGATCACAGCAGGCAGAGAGGCAGGCAGAGAGAGAGAGAGAGAGAGAGGAAGCAGGCTCCCTCCTGAGCAGAGAGCCCTACGCGGTGCTCGATCCCAGGACCCTGAGATCATGACCCGAGCCGAAGGCAGAGGCTTAACCCACTGAGCCACCCAGGTGGCCCAACCATTTTGAGTTTTGAAGGCGGCAAATACCACTTTTAGCGATATAGCTCTGACTTGTTGGGCTGTCAGTTTTGAATGAGGTTAGAACATTATGGCTTCTGCATAAAGTTCAGGAAGCAGTTCTTCTTGGGTAGATTCAATGAGGTAAAGTTATCTGTATGTCACCCATGGTGTTCTACAACATGTTGATTTTCTGACAAACGTCTGAAGCCAGGCTGTGTTCTTTTGCCAGAGAACTATTCACTTTTGAACAGAAATTTTTGACAAGCCACTGGACCTTAGCAGAAACTCTGTAAGAGAACATGAGATATCTAGTGAGTGAACTCATATATGGTATCTTTATACCATATAATGAGCCCTTCATGTTCTTCATGAGTTCTTCATGAACTAAACATTATCAGAAAAGCACAGCATCAATCTATCATATTACGAAAATGGTATATTGGGAATCCAGATCCTTATAACACAAGGGTCTTCTGACCAGTGTCTCTCCTCAGTTTATACTCATGGCTCTATAGGAGTTCTGTGACCAGCTAACATTAGAAGGATAACATGAGACTACTTTGTAAATGAGTCAACTTCATATGTTAGTGTGAGCAGAAAATAGACAATTTCTGTATACAACCTTAATCAATAATATCTATGAGATATAGTGGTGATGACCACTCTTCCCTAGTCGACAGATCTTCAGCTGCATAGCTGTTCATCAACTTCAAAGGAAAAGTAGTCACAGGTAAGAATATATACAAAGTAACCTGGGCAATAACAAATGGCTTACCCTGAAAAGACTGGGAGGTGAGGATAATGAAATAAGAAAATTTTCAGAAAGATGCATGGGGATGGACCTATGACATGGCCCAAAATGTGTTAATCATTTTGTCTCAGGTTCACGAATACTAGAAAAGTATCCATCTCAGTTGCACCACTCCACAATCAGATAAACAGGATGAACTCATCCAGTGGAGAGTAAAGAGTCTCCCTTCTCGTCCACTCTAGCACATGTTCAATGTGCCCATACTGTGAACATTCATAGTGGTAGGAGTGGAGGCTACTCATGGGTCCAACATTATGGGATTCTTTTACAAAAGCTGCTACAAATATTGTGTGACTGATGTCAAACCTATCACGAGAAGTTAAAAACTGAGCTCTTTCTCTGATAAAGTATAATTAGAAGATTAATTAGCCACTTAAGGACAAATCACATGCAAACTCTATCATCTGCACGTGTTTAGAAACTTGTCCTTAAAAGAATTGACTTGTTTTCTGCATATGGATTGGCCACTTTTTTTTTAAGTTTTTAAAAAAAGACTTTATTTATTTATTTGACAGAGAGAGACACAAGCAGGGAGAGTGGGAGAGGGAGAAGCAGGCTTCTTGTTGAGCAGGGAGCCCAGTACAGGGTTCGATCCCAGGACCCTAGGATCATGACCTGAGCTGAAGGCAGCCACTTAATGACTGAGCCATCCAGGTACCCCTAAACTATTTTTAAGTGGGACAGTAATCTGAAGATTTTAGGTGAATTCACTTCACTAGTGTTTGGAGCTATAGTCAACTTCAAGATTAAACTCACTGCCATTTGGCCTGATGCAGATGAAATTTGTTGTGCCTGTATGAAAAGTGAACATTTTGTATAATTATACACACTTTTCATTATAGTATCCACCCTCTGGATTCTTTCTTTTTTTTTTTTTTTTTTTTGCATATATATTTGGCACTTTTAAAGATGTTGTTGAGACATTTACTAATTCCCTTTGTATTCAATGTTCCTGTGTGTTACTGACTTGATGGCTTCCTGCTACAGATACTTGGAAACTTTGGCGCAAGGGCTTTATCTAGTCACAGGAACTGACATAGCTCTCACAAGAATATACTGGAGGTACCAATGAATTAGCAGCATAGAAGCAGCATTCAACAGATCACCAACAGAAGTTTAATACTTAAAAACTTCAGCTTCATTGTTTCTTGGGTGGAAGAATTCTGAGGTTTGCTCTGCGGTTTTTCAGAGGTCGTTATCAAGATGGAGGCCTAGCAACTCGCAATGGCAACCGGTTAGCACAACTTTTACTGACTTTTTTCCCTTCCCTACTCACTTCTCTAATTCTTTCCCATGATTTCTAGAATTACATCACAAATAAACCACTTGCACTCAAATCCTTGTCTCCATTTCTTTTTCTCAAGACTTTTGACTTTACTACCTTTGGATTTAGAAAATTGTCCATAAAACCAAACTATTTAATTGCATCTATAAAATTTCTTTTAAAACACCTATTATTCATCCACTGAACAGAAAAGTATCAATTATTCATTTATTGGATGAAGATTTATTGGTAACCTCCTGTGTATATAATGTCTTTGATCTTGAGCAATGCATAGACTAGTGACTTGAGAGAAAATTGAACAAAAATTAAAAGTCAGTCCTCTTAAATGTCTAGAGTATTACAGAGGGATACATCAACAGAGAGAGAGAGAGAGGTAAGGAGAAACTAGAGAGAGACTACTTTGTACTTGGTTCAGAGGTCAGGGAAGATATACCAGTGAGGCTGTGAAAGATTTCTATCAGTAAGTGAGAAGGTGGAGAAAGTTCTTTTAGCTTTGAGGACTTATAGCAGGCAGAATAAGGAAAAACATAATATGCAAAGAAGGAGTATGTGAAAAAAAATCATGGGGACATTGTCTAGAAGACTGAAGAGAGACCATGTCCATTGTTTGCATTTATTTATTTATTTAGAGACAGAGAGGGGACATTGAAGAATTTATTATTGCAATACCTAATTTTCTGCCTTTGAATCATGTTCAGTCAACATTTCTACAAGAAGATATATGAATTTCAACACTGAACCAATAAATACACTTTTGAGCCTGTTATAGTTTTTTTTGGATAATAAAAATTTCATAAAGTAGGAATGAGACCAGAAAGATAAATGTTCCAAGTGGCAGCTGCACATCGGCAGCTCCTCAATCTCGGTGACATCTTTTGATTCTAGGTTCTAAAGAATAACACATTTTTTTTTTATCATTTCTGTTAAAACCAACCCTATTGCATGCAATTTGTAGAACATATTATGTGTGTGTGTGTATGTGTTTGTTGGTGGTTATGATGGTCTTCACCTTATGTTCCTCTCCACCTAGAAATAGAAAGTCTTCTCAACCCTTCCACCTCTCTAGGAAATATAGAGGTAGATTTTCCTATAATCTTGCTACCCATCACTCAGTACTACAGAAAGCACTGAAGGAGGCTCTGGCGTGTGTGAAATCTGGATGCTTGTTGGCTACACTACTGATCAAAGTTAAAGGTCATAGTGTATGTTCCTATCCTTTGTCTTCCTCTAGAAGGACCTACCCACAAGCCGAGAACATTTCCCCATCTACTCCTGGTTTGGTGTACCAAGCTCCCTGTAGTCCTCTGGATGTCCATCTACAGCAGGGCTCAATTCATGGGGGAGGTGATAAGAATTCCTCTTCTGACTTCATGTTCAGGCTACATTCTCTAACTGATATCTGTAAGACATAAAGTGAATTGTAGGTTTTAATATTTACCAGCTCCCATGTGTCTGTTGCTCTATATAATCTGGTGGTAAACAGGGAGGGGTAATTATTAGGTTCCTTCAAACTTCTAAAGTTTTTATCTTCATTCTGATAGTCATAAGAACAATTTCTTATGGCATGATACACACTGCATCATGCTAGAACTGAAAGGAATCACGGGGAACATGCAACCAATGTCTCCATTCATAGCTAGGAAATCCATGTCTACAAAATTTAAATGTTTGCCTAAGGTTACAGGTCTACTTAGAGGAGGAAGTAAGACCAGAATATAGGTCCATTGATATTTATCTCAGGATTTTTTCACATAGTTTATTTTCCTCCCTATAAATATGCACTTAATAAATGAATGAATTTCAGATTAAAATTACAGAAACAAAGCACATGTTGTTTTAAAGGAGATGATAGTATGAATATATTAGATTCTAACGGGATGGAGTACCTTAGAACTAATTTCAAATTAGTTTTTCTGGTGCTCAGTGTCAGCAACTTTTTATCTCATAACTATAAGATTGCTCCTGTTGGTGATAAAATGAAGTAAAATGGCTTACAAAAAAGGAGAAAAACATAGGACATTTCATCAAAAGACTCATAGTTTACTTGGGGGAGACAGGCATGCAAACAAATACATTAGCCACCATACAGCACCTGTAACTATAAAGCTTTAGGGCAGCATCAGACAAACATAGTGAGTGGGCAGTGGAATCACTCTAGAGGACAAAAAAGGCATTACAAAACATTGAACTGATCTGTAAAGGTTGTGAGATAACTAAAGAAATCATAGTGGATGGAATAGAAGGAAACCAAAGAACAGATTGGGGATGTTTTGGGGAAGGGGGAAAGGAGAGGAATCTCCTGTGCAGATGAAGGCTGGGGAAGAAAATGTGGGAGGGTCTTGGGACTGCCCCATTAGGGTGAGGAAGAGATCTATGTATGGTAGATCCATACAGGGGCAACAGCAACCAGAAGGTGGATAAAAATAGTTCTGTCACCATCTCACCTGGCTTTAAAATTTGCATGAGTTCTCCCATGCCTTCTGGATGGAGCCTAGCTTCCAGTGGCCAGTTTTTAGTCCATTCAATTTCCCAAGGATATAGGAGGTTATCTTTACCTTGTAGGCACTCCATTGCCTCCCTCTGACACTGCCATTATAGTTTTCTAAGAATGCTGCTTGTCTAACTTCTGTTTCCCACAAGAATCAACCCAGTTGATCTCTGACACACAGTCCAAATGCCACAAAAACTCACAGAATGGGGTTTTCCTCCACTTCTGAGCCATTTCTGACACTGAGCTTGTATGCATGTGTTCAGACTCACTTCTTCCAAAAGACTTTGCTCCTCAAGGAAGGATCCATGTAATTCTTAACTCTGTTGTTCTTCACAGCAGCTAACAGACAAATTGGCAAAAACTTGTGACTCATGAATGGTGTCTTGGCTTTCTCTCAACAATAGAGTGGAGGGTTTAAATGCAGTTCTTCAGGGAGAGGCACCCTTTTGAATTCAGTGCATAGGAAAGAAAGCATGATGTCTCTACTTCTTTTTTAGAAACAGGTAAAAGGAGGAAGCACAGCAATCCATTTGGTTCTTAGCAATTGTGATATTAAATACTAATGTTAACAATACCTTTTCCATTCTTAAGAGTTATATGGTTGAATACACTACCTCATTTGGAGTCTCACACTGACCTAGATAAATGACAGTTTTTTTTTTATAATTTTCCAAGATAGAAACAGCCTCTCCCAAATGCTCACAGATAGAATCATTTTTTCGCCAAGACTCAAACACAGTTCTTCTGATTCTAATACACTTAAACATACCATCTCTTCCAAAAAGATAAAGCAAACTATTTTACCAGAACATGCCATATTTTTTTCCTATTTTTGATCAAATGTGACAACTATTAGGTGAGCTCATAATTGTATATTATTTTCCCAACCTTTAAAAGAGGGATCTCTGGGTCAGAGGGGTAAGAGGCTTAATAGATTACTTTATTTTTTAAAACAGCTTACTTTAAATGAGGATCTATTCTATATCATTTTTCTGAGCATTGCTCCTAAGTACTATTATTATCTCCTTCTTATAGATGAAAAACTTAATGCACAAGGAAGCTAAGTAACTTTTCCATAGCTTCAAAGCAAATAGATACCAGATATGCAACTCCAGTCGAGTTTTCCGACTCTAAACCTATACCAATTTTATGATATCCCAGTGCCTGAAAAGAAGATAAAGCACAGAAAGCAAGCAAGACAGACAGAAATGAGAAAGGTGTATGGAAAGCATTTGTTACAAACATCAACTTCTCACGTTTCTAAGATCTAAAGGTTCTCAATGAATGAATGATTTCCTGGAGGTAACATATGTACTGAGAGAATGTCATAAAAATCTTTAGGACACAAGAGAACTATTTAGAACAACACTCACTAGACAGAACATTTATGACTTCCCTGTTGGGAGCAAAAATGATTCTTTAGGAAATGCCAACTGAAACACTAATGCCAATACCAAACTTTCATAGAAATTCTCCCCTGTGTAGATTTTTGTGTTATTTCTATTTCATTATTCTTCTTAAGACATCTAGGGTTATCCACAAATCTATTACCTTGCAGTAACAAACTATATTGTTATACAAATACTTTAATAAATGTCTTTTGGGATCATGCAATTCTTTTAGGGGATGAATGGGGAAACCCTCTGTCTACTTGATTTACAAAATGCAGATGGTTAGTAATACTTGAATTGTTATTGATGCCTCCTAACATCTTTCTCAGAACCCTTAAAGAGAGTGGCATAATTCTTTAAGACATAATATTACACTTAGGAATTGCTCTAAAAGATCATCAATCTTTTGTGCACAACTCTGAGTGCTCAGCTAGTGTTAAATAAACCATGACTAGAAATGAAATTCAAAATACTTTGAGTGATTTCTGCAAAATGCTCTCCATTTGCCAATTATGTCCTACCATATTTCATTTTATCAGTTATTCATTATTCTTGGCTAAAAATACAGTTATGACAAATAGTATATCTCAAAGGAAGTTTCATGATTTTCCAAAGAAATAAAATCAATATGTTTCAGCCATGCCATCGTTTATATTTTGCACTTGGCAAAAATAATATTGTGAGTGATGATGATGGTGACTTTATTTACAGTTGCTGATGAGTTTGACTCTTAAGAATATAAATATAACTAAAAGGAATATCAAATCCAATGGCATAGTTATCATAAAGGTGTCTACTAAATATAGAATGGAATTTCAGCAAGAAAAAAAGGCAATCAGTGGAGAATTTTCTCTTTTTTATATAATTCAGAATAAAGAAAACAAATTCAAAATCCAATCAGCAAGGATGGATACCTCATTCCCCACCTCCTACCTCCCAGAAACAGACTGAAAAAAATACCTAAATCTTTAACCCACTGAGCCACCTAGGCACCCCTCCAAATCTTTAAACTTGAAATCATCTGCTTGTTATTTGAAAAGAAATACCATGGCCTGTGGAGAAAGTAATGAACCAGTCATATATTCTAATCTGAAGTCTTCTTGGGTGCTGTGTAGCTTGAGAAAAATTACTTAACCTCTCTGACCCTCAATTTCTTAGTATTTTTAAGCAGTGCTTAAATAAGATAATGACCTAAAGATATGTTTAAAATATAAACTGCTCTTCAAATATAAAAAAAATAGTCTTATTATTATAATATATTCCCTGGAGAAAAGGAGTTTTTTTTTTAATTTATTTATTTGTCAGAGAGGGAGAGAGAGCAAGCACAGGCAGACAGAGTGGCAGGCAGAGGCAGAGGGAGAGGCAGGCTCCCTGCCGAGCAAGGAGCCCGATGTGAGACTCAATCCCAGGACGCCGGGATCATGACCTGAGCCGAAGGCAGTCGCTTAACCAACTGAGCCACCCAGGCGTCCCGAGAAAAGGAGTTTTCATCATTCAAATAAACTTAAAATTAAAATAATGTATTATTCATGTCTATAATCTATAAAACTATATAAACACAAATGCACTAATATAGTTTACACAGTAAAAACCTACATATATTTATGAAATTAATTAAAAGCAATTACATAACATCATATATCACCATTATAAACAATACACTGTAACTAACAACTGCAGCCTGGGGTATTCAAGAACGTCATAAAATCCACTTACTCATCTTTTATCCTGTTGCATTTTGGTGGCTTTCCTGCAGTCTTTCTGGCATTCAGACCTACAGCCTTTTGAAGTAAAAAATTCTCTATCTCTCTATCTCCCCAAGCTATGGCCACATGAGTCTTTAACCGATCCTGGTCATTTTTCTACAGAGAAGAACAAGGGTGTTTTGATTCAAAACTTGCGGAGGAAAGGCATGTGTTTCAAGGGTGGTAGGTGGGGAGATGCCACAAGCAAAAGCCTGGAGGAAGAGAGAAGAGTCATAGGTCATAGTATTCAAACAGAGAGTGTGGAGGTATAGTTAGAGTAGAGTGGGCATTGATGTTGGCATCATTGGAGAGAATTCTGGGATGGGGGTGAGTAAAGACCAGACTTGGAGGATGCTTAATGCTAACCTTCCTCTTAGGTAGTGGAGAACTTGTAGAGCAAGCTAGTGAGCTCAGATTTTTGCTGAAGTCTACTCGGGCTTGAAGTGCAGGACTTAATGCAGCAGAAAGAGATGCAAGGGAACCCAGGAAAGCCAGAAAAGTAAGAAGTCACAGAGTTCTTGACTATCTCACTTAGCCAAGTGCTAATTCTCCTTTCCTACATGCTTTAGTAAATAACACAGCCTCCTCTCTACTGTTGCCCTGTACTAAGATTCTTACATTCAGTCACATGGACAAAAGGAGGAATATGACTTGTACGACTCAATAAAACCATGTGTGAATCTCAACTCTGCAAGATACTAGCTGTGCAAACCCAGAAATACATATATTTTTTCTGAGCCCATTTCTTTACTCATAAAAAAAGAGATAATCATAGCTATCCTGCAGAGCTGTGAGTATAGAGGCAAATATGAAGCTTGCATGCCACTTCATAGACCCTCAGAAAATCCTGGTTATAATTTTCATTTGTTCACCCTAATCTACTGACCTTTTCCTACAGATGTAGAAATAGGTCCACTAAAGAAAAGTGGCTTGCCCTAGATGCCCTAGTGAGTTCAGGAAGTGGAATCCATGGTTCCATGACCACTAGGCTGAGGCCATTATCTTACTGGTCCTTTACCTCTTTCCTTTCTTCTCCATGTACTGCATCATCCTGCTGATTTGCAAATGTCCAGGTAAGCCACACTCTGGAGCTTCCTTTCTGCCAACACTGTTCAGGCCATATGGCTTTACCCTAACCATTCTCACCAGCTGTATCAGCCATGTGTGGAGGATTCGTTTGCATGTCACTAACATCATAGTACATATTAAATTTCATCTTATTTCAATCAGCTAACTTTGAAGCAAAGCTACATTTATACACTATCCAAAATAATTTTAAGCATAACTGTAATACATACTATTTCTTCATATATAGTCTTCATTCTAATGTTGCCCATTTGGATTTTTATTTACTACTTAATTTTATAAATTATATTTATTTTATAAAGAACAGTAATAAAATAATATTTGAGGATAAACATTTTCATTAGGTACAAAAATCACTTCATATAGGTTTAAGAACAGAAATAATAAAATTGGCATTCACAGGGTTTTTATTTTAAGTCTGTACTGAGCACTTCACATACTTTGCCTGACTGTATCTATGTTCAATTTTATGAAATTATGCTATTATTCTTCTCATTTTTAACAGATTAAAAATTATGTCCAGAAAGGCTGGGTATCCCCTTATACCAGTAAGTGGAAGAGCCGAATTGGGCTCAGGTCTCCCAGAATTCAGAGTCTGTGAGCAGACAACATCATGAAAGTGCCACCTGCATGTATGTCAAACACGTGAAAATATAACCACCTCCTGAAAATGACAAAAATATTTGGAGACTTAGCCTCATTGTTATCAGGCTGGTTTCAAGGAGATTGCCTCCCAGGATGCCTGCTGAGTGGAAGAGACCTTGGTTTGATTTTTAACAGGAAGTATCTAGTAATGAGGATACAAGTCTTTGTGGCAAACCATGGGGCTGAAGTTCTTAGATGTGAGAATTTTGCTACCTTCCGAGCACTCATTAGGTGTTTAAGGAGACCACTATATGGGTATCACCAGCAAGAAGAGCTCTGCTGAGAAGAGTTCTACTGAGACCCTCTAAGTACTCTGGAAACCAAACAAAAACAAAAACAAACAAACAAAAAAACCCCACAAAAACAGATTCTAAAAAATCACAAGTTACAGATGACAGAGAAAATGAACAACGCAGCTGGAACCATGAATCCAGGTGCTGCTAACAAAGACAGTCGGCTTAACAGGAGACTAACAACATTTTCACTTGAAAATTCACTTTATAACTGAAAGCTATATACAAGCATTTCTATTTCGTCAATGAAGAATATATATATAGATATATATCTATATATAGACCATATAGATCATAGATAGATAGATAGACCATATATACCGCATATGGTCTATATACAGATATATCGATATATCTATATATATAGGCATATCTATATATACATATACATATACATATATATACATATACATATACATATACATATACATATACATATACATATACATATCTCCAGTAGAAATAGTTTGGAAATTGCAATGAGAATCAGCAGAAAACTTGTCCCACTATAAGAGCTAACTAAAGCTGGTAGAAAACATAAGAGCAAGTTTTCTCTGTCTCTTACAATGTAACATGTATTGAGATTTCCCCACCATAGCCAATAACTAGTGATCACATGCCTGTGACAAGCAAAACAAGTGAAAGTGTTTCTGAGGGTGCTTCCAGGAAAGATTCTCTCCCTTGGGAAAAAAAAAAATGAGCGATTTGAGGTATTTATTTATTTTTATTTCTTTTCAGTGTTCCAGAATTCATTCTTTATGCACCACACCCGGCATCCACTGTTTCATTTTTGCTTTCAGATATAATAACTGGAGTCATGGTGGACACATTGGGACCATGGATAGATTCTATCTGGGAGAACAAGCATCACTACAAAGATTAAAGACAGGGGGCGCCTGGGTGGCTCAGTGGGTTAAAGCCTCTGCCTTTGGCTCAGGTCATAATCCCAGAGTCCTGGGATCGAGCCCCACATCAGGCTCTCTGCTCCGGAGGGAGCCTGCTTCCTCCTCTCTCTCTGCCTGCCTCTCTACCTCCTTGTGATCTCTATCTGTCAAATAAATAAATAAATCTTAAAAAAAAAAAAAAAAAAGACGACAGTTAAAGGAATGAATTTTGATATATAAAGAAAGAGGTTGGGGCGCCTGGGTGGCTCGGTGGGTTAAAGCCTCTGCCTTCAGCTCAGGTCATGATCCCAGGGTCCTGGGATCAGGCCCCACATTGGGCTCTCTGCTCTGTGGGGAGCCTGCTTTCTCCTCTCCCTCTCTCTGCCTACTTGTGATCTCTGTCTGTCAAATAAATAAATAAAATCTTTAAAAAAAAAAGAATGAGTTTGAAATCTTAGAATAATAATAACAACAACAAAAGCTTTTTAAATACCTAATTTAGCATAGCTACTTCCCATTGGCTGACCTTTGTCTTCTCTTTTTTTTTTAAGATTTTATTTATTTATTTGACAGAGAGAGAGATCACAAGTAGGCAGAGAGGCAGGCGGGGGGTGGGGGGAGAAGCAGGCTCCCTGCTGAGCAGAGAGCCCGATGTGGGGCTCGATTCCAGGACCCTTGGATCATGACCTGAGCCGAAAGCAGAGGCTTTAACCCACTGAGCCACCCAGGCACCCCTCTTCTCTTTAATGCCAATAGATTATGTCTGTTATCCATTAATACTGGATACAATGAGTTGTCCAAATTTGAGAAGTAATATGTTTTTAAGTAAATATCTATCATTAGGCTGGATATTAGATTTTTAATATTTGTTTAAAAACCCATTAATTTATAGGAGAATGAGCTGAGGAACGACATGGCATGAAGCATGTACACTTGTTATGACCAAAACCAAACCAAACAGAAAAGCACCCAGAATAATAATAAGGTTTCATGATGCATAGATAGCACTTTCCAGTCCCAGAGCACTTGTTCTTAAATCATTTCCTTTAACCTAGAAACAAGTCTTCTATCTTCCTATCTAATGTTCCTTCCAATACTGCCTTCTCATAAATCTCAACATCTCAGGAGACAGGAAGATTGATAGGACATGCAAATTTTTGTTTTCCTTCTGTTTGACTACAAACTATCTTTTTTTAGAAACAGGTGGGAAGAAACTAAATGTAAATAATAACAATGCTTTCATTCTGTGAAACCATTGAGGACTGTTAATCTGTCTCTAGGAGATGAAAGATGGAACAGTGATATAGAGAGCAGGGGCTTGGCATAGAGTCTCATCTGTTGCCTTGTAGACAGGGAACACATCATCTCGGACTTAGGGCAACAGCTGATGTGCCAGGTCAAATTTACATTGATGGTGGCTGCAGAGAAATCTTAAAAAGAGAGAGAGAGAGAGAGAGAAGGAGGGAGATAGGGAGAAAGAAAATATCTTTTTTCATTGAATCCTGCCACATAAGGCAATATATTAAATTCTTACAGCTATGAATACAGGTAAAGATACATATATGCATATATATAGAGAGAGATGATAACTGCATATATAATTTCTGTTAATATCATCCTTATTATATCTTAAATTCCACATCATTATTATTGGTCATTCCCTCCATGGACCCGGCTGACACCCTGGTCCTAAAAAGATACTTCTTGAAACAATAAGTGACATTCAACTTGGAAAATGATTTAAAGGCCATCTAAACCACATAGTTCACAGATGAAATTTTAAGAGCTAATATATTGTCATTTGTGCAAAGTAACCTAAATAGTGTCAGAGTCAGGTCTAGACTCATACTGAGTTTAGGGAATGAGCTAGAAATCCAAATCTTCATTCAGCTTGCTCATACTTACTAAGGTTCTTCTTCCATACTCAGATGGGTCATCTAACAGTGGTCACATTAAAAAAAAAATAGTGCAGAATGTAAGAGACTCAGGAGTCTGAAGAAAAAGGAAATTGAGAGTTGGGAATAAAGTCATAATGTTTTCATGAAAAAGTGGCTACTAATGTTGTTTTCTTGGCAGTGTCAGGAAGGTCATCCAGCATGTAGGATATTATATAGGCAGATGAACACCAGTTTGGGTGGAAGAGGGGCCACACTGCACACCTCATTTCCCTTCCCCCTATCCACCTCTGTGCTCTGAATTTCCACCATATAGAATTAAAGATTTTCTTGGGCATCTTCGTTCAAACTTCCTTGGAGATCTGTGTGTGTTGTCTGGAGCCAGCCCCCATGCCGGGAAATATGGAAGGAAGAGGCAGCCGCTCCAGGTTGGTAGGTGGCAGATGTAATAATCAAGAACTTAATACATGGGGCTTGTCTTGGGTGGCCTCAAGAAAAGTAAATCTTTGCACCTGCTTACCAAATGTTAAAACTTCATGTAGATGTCTTAATTGGGATCAGTCACATACACTGTGCAGGTAGTCTCAGCACCACTGTATCCTTGGGCAGCTACTGGGAACAGGGAAGGCAAGCAAAACCCACACTCAAAGGATAGGGGAGGAATAAAGAGTCTCTGATTTCTAGGGTCCAGCTCACTGGACCAACTCAGGATTTCCCCCATTGATGCCTCTTGCCCACAGCTAGGGAGCTTACTTAAGCAACATGTATGAATCACCCTCTAGCTATGTTGACATATAAAATTGACCATCACAACAACCATAATTCAATGAAGATTTCTTGATCCCTTAATAACTGTAATTTATTTTTTTGTTGTTTTCATTATATAACGTTCCAAGAGGTCTCAATATATTATCTTGATGAATGCACAGCAACTTTTGCTGTTCCCACTTGCTAAAGAGAATACTGGGTAAAGGACTCTTAGATATTTCTCAAATCTCACTGCTGCTAAGTGTGATTTGGACCCATAAGCCAGATCCTCCAGCTATGATCCACCAACAGGTGCTACCTTTTTTTTCATACAACGCAGTGCCTTTATGTGGTGGCTCTCCATTTCTAATGAAGGGTGCTGTTTTAACTCTTCTTTTTGGCCGGGGTACAGTCCACATGTTGAGACTGTAGAATTAAAATACAAGAAGAGGGGCGCCTGGGTGGCTCAGTGGGTTAAAGCCTCTGCCTTCGGCTCAGGTCAAGATCTCAGGGTCCTGGGATCAAGCCCCACATCGGGCTCTCTGCTCAGCAGGGAGCCTGCTTCCTCCTTTCTCTCTCTCTGCCTACCTCTCTGCCTACTTGTGACCTCTATCTGTCAAATAAATAAATAAAATCTCAAAAAAAAAATACAAGAAGACTCTGGATCAATGAGTCACCTAGAATTTCACTGAGTCGGAAATCATGTGGGCAAGAAATTAACTTATTTTATTAAGTCACTGATTAGCAGACCATAATGCAGTCTAGGTTAACTAATTAACTTTATTAACAGTCTTAGGGAGTTGATACAAGGATTTATTGGACAAAATATATGGAAATTTTGGAAAAGGCTAAACATTATTGTGTCTTTAATCCTGCAGCTGTGTTTCAGTGAAATCACTGGCAGTTATAAACAAGACTGCATTGGAGCTGACTTTACTCACTGGATATTATTTATTTCTACAAGAACTTTTATCAACTGAATATGCTACATTTACATTTCAACTTTAATTTGGCAGAAAACTCAAGCTCTCACACCAGAGAAACACAGCTGGAATGGAATTTTCAGGCAGCAAATTATGATTTTTAAGACTTTGCTTGGTTTCTTGTACTTTATTGCCCAGCTCAGGGTCAGACACTTGATAGTCCTCAATGTAGTTTTATTTCTAAGATGCTAAACTATTCTTGGCACATCTTCTAAACAATATACCAGGACTAGTTATGACTACCAGTTTGCTCGGTCCTGCATGGAGCAGGCTTCCAACAGTCCCAAATGTGTCTGTTCAAATCGGAAAGTTATTGTGAGAAAGAGGCTTTTTAGAAAATGCTGCCCATAGGGGCGCCTGAGTGGTTCAGTCTTTAAGCGTCTACCTTAGGCTCAGGTCATGATGCCAGGGTCCTGGAATGAAGCCCCACATCAGGCTTCCTGCTCAGTGGGAAGCCTGCTTTTCCCTCTCCCCCTCCCCCTGCTTGTGTTTCCTCTCTCACTGTGTCTATCTCTGGCAAATAAATAAGTAAAATATTTTTTAAAAAGAAAGAAAAATAAAATGCTGCCCATATTCAGTGGGGGAGATTGGAACTAGTGATGTATATTCAGATGATGAGGAAGGTCTTCTAGAAGTCCTCAGCTTCTCTGAAGCTGGAAAAGTCTATCTGTTTCCCATATCCACTACTTCAGGAGGTACTTTGTTCAGAGCACATGAGTATCAGACCAGACCAAAATAGAGATAATACTTTAAGAACTATTATGTAACTTTTATTAATTAATAGATAATCTTTGTATGTAACATCAAAGTTATTGTATTTTATGCCTGGATGGTCTTTGTGACTTAATTATCATAATAATGACTCAAAACTTCATTTATTGATATTCTACTATAATTCAGACAACATTCAGGGACAGTTACATACATTGCTTATTTAATTTTCACAAAAACCACATGAGGTAAGTGAATACTATTATTCCTATTTTACAGATGAGAAAATTAAGGTTCCCAATAGCTGTGTGACTTGCTTAATGTTTCCTAACTACTAAGGCTTTGAACTAGTAACATACATTGTCACTTTTCTGTATTTTATAAAAAGTCAGAGTCCAAAATTTATATGAGATCTCTTAATTTATAACTTTCAGGAGCTAATACAAAAAAAGAAATTAAAAAGTTTAAAGTGTATATGTGGGCCAGATTTTCCCCATAGGCTGCCAGATTGTGGTCTTTGTTTTACATGGTAGGAATAGGTGACCAGGGCACTATGGGTTTCTAGAGGTGGAAGGAAGATTTTCTTAGCCTGTCCCCACCCTTTTGTTCACTGAGGATTCTGATCCTATCAATACTGTATAACTCCTTACTCAACCCAGAAAATCCAAAAGTTTCAAAATGCCTATCAGTTTGGCAGGAACCCCTCTACTTAGCCCCCACATACACACACAAATATATCAGAAGGTAATTCAGGTATAAAGGATTTCTTTCAGACACTATGCTCAGGGTACAAAGAAGGGCCCAGTGAGTGTTCACTCCTCCAGAGAAAGCTCCCAGAAATATTGGATAAACAATAAGTGGAAGGGTCAACAACACTCTAGCCTCTTCTCATTTATGCCTCTAAGTAACCCTTGGCATCGTGTAGGAGAGCTA
This sequence comes from Mellivora capensis, assembly GCA_004024625.1. Classification (NCBI taxonomy): domain Eukaryota; kingdom Metazoa; phylum Chordata; class Mammalia; order Carnivora; family Mustelidae; genus Mellivora; species Mellivora capensis. Next base: position 64,083 of record PISX010008096.1, on the reverse strand, counting down.
GGGAATATTTTTCTTTAGCTTGTATCCATCTATTGTCTGAATCAAGGTTTATCATTTTTCCCCCAGTAACACATGGGATTTCATATGGGACCTAAGAATCTGTTGGAATTTAAAAAGGGCAAAGTAAAAAATCTGTCTTTTCCCTGTGTGTTCAGACCAATGAAGACACAGAGTAAAGTCATTTGAATGAAAATAAAAATATTGGTTTTACTGCTAATACATACAAATTTGAGGTCATAATTTAGCTCTGTGTCTAAAATAGACTTAAGAATAATTTGTTTCTGGACTGTAACATGGTGCTTCTTAATCCAGCTTTATATTCATGTGAGGAACTTCTAAAATGCTGATGCTCAGGTCCCATCCAACAGGTTCTGATTTAATTGGTGAGGCCTGAGTTTCAGTTTACTTTTTAAAATCTCCTCATATTATTTCATTATAGAGCCAGATGGAGAAAAGGGTGCTGGTTGAAAGCAGCATTTCTCAAAAACTTTCATGTGTCGTACATCCACTAAGGACCTTTTTTTAAAAATAAAGATTCTGATTCAGTGGTCCTTGGGTGGGGTCAGAGCATCTGCATTTCCAACAAGCTCCCAGCTGGCCCGGGGATGAAACTGAGTAGCAAGGTCCAACCCACTGAAATGCTCTGTCTTGGGCAGAGAATGACTGGTAGACCATATCCTGGCCAGCTGCTACAGGGGAAATTGCTATCTTCTAACTGGGCCCAAAAAGGTACAGAACTCCTTATCTGTTCTCATAGAGAACTCAACCCTCAACCCTGTATTCCCCTGATGTGGAGCCAGAAGCAGCACATAATAACCTTGTTCTCTGAGCAGAAAGATCCATGAGAGGACAGAAAGGCTGGAGTTCCTAAAGAGTAACAGCAGTTTCCCCCTGTTGAACCAATTCCCCCTGTTGAACCAGACAAGTGACACAGAAGGGGAAAGCACAGATGCCATGCTGCCAATGTTTTCAGGAAGTGTGGCCCCAGAGAAAAGAGTGGGGAGGTGAGAAGAACCTCTCCTCTTCACCTAGCTCATAATGATGTTGACCTTGTCTTTGATGGAAAGATGACATCCAAGGCCTTGAATTCTGAATCCCAAGGCTAGCATTCAGTACTCCAAGTCCCGAAGGGAGATAGGCGGGGGTGTGTCATTCCAGCAAAAGTCTCTAATCTTATCCCAAGTCCTCGACCAACTACGTTAGAATCCTTGGGGGTGCCTGGGCATTGGGGTTTTAAGAAAACTTTCCTAGATGGTTCTTAATGTGAAGTCACAGTTGACAGCCATGGATCCCAACACTCTGGGGATCAAGTATCTAAAAGCCTGTTTGACCACAGTTGTAAGTTATGTATCTTAATCCAGATGTAGCAGCCTTCATGGCTGTTTCTGTAGTCCCTCATTCTGACCGTGAGCTGTCGAGGTCTGAGTGTTCTAAAGGCAAAGGGAAGGAGAATGCTCTTTACTCAGTGTACAGTCTACACAACCTCCTTTGACCTGGGGTTCCCCATCAGGGAACTCTATCATGTAGAACAGAAATTTGGGCCTGACTTTAACTCACCAGTTCCATGGGGCCATCACAGAAAAATCCCTAGAAGACCATAGACTGAGAGAGACATTTCAAGGAAGGAAAAAAAAAAAAAGCCACAGTCATCAAAAGAGGTTCTAAAACTGTAATGTATTTGCTAGTTAAACTCTATGCACTGAGACCTTGGAACAATAATGCCCTTAGGAGTGGGGAGGATGTTTTGATCTCCTTCTCCAAGTTCACATATCCCATCAATACTTGGATGGTGTAGTTATATACCTCTTTTAAGTAATGTCCCATTTGAAGCCACACCTTTTTTTGGAGATAAACACTTTCATCCTCAAAAGGTACTTCTATTTTTATGTAGGTATGGTCATTTTGGGAAACGCTTTGCATGCATGCTTAAACTCACTCACTTTTAATTATTCACACTAACTGTACCATTGGCTCTAAATCTGTGTATATGTGCAGTGAGTTAGTAATTGGTGTATATTACATGAGTATTTTGTAAACTATGAAATATATTTTGCCTTAATTATCAAATGTAAATTTGCATTTGCATCCTAATTATGAATTGCATGTGTATAAGTGTACACAAGGTTTACTAAAGGTATTTACTTATAGCATCAATTGAGAAAAATGATGTTCAGTTAAAATCTATGTCATAGGTAAAAAGGGAATTAAAACTGTCTTCTGGTAAGAGGTACTTTATATGCTACAGCAATATTTCCAGTTACCTACTGAGAGAGAAAAACAGAGTATTTGTGTTTGGATTTCACACGAAAGGATGTGAACAGGAATGCAGGGAAGGAAATGATGGACCATGAACAGCCCTACAGACCTTCCTCCTTTTCTTCCCTAACTAAACAACAGTTGCCTCACCCATGATTTGCTTAAATATTTTTTTAAACAAATAAATGTGATCAGGGTAAAAAAAAAAGAATATTGGAAAGAAATAAAAACCTGAATTCTATAATTCTCACATTTTGTTAATTTGGGTTGTAATCTGAAGTCTGTTTCTTACTCTATCAGAGAAGCAGTCTTCTCACACTGGGAATGTTTCCTAAAGCCTACACAAAAGGTTGGTGTCTCACCTGGTTCTAGGATCCTACTCTTTGGGGAAAGAGCCCTGAAGTGGTTAACAACTACTCAGAGCCTGAGAAAATGCAACGAGAGACTGTCTCAGCTGGTCAGCTTGTGGCTGCCCTTTCCTCCCCTGCCCTCTACTCCACACTGGTCCTCAGCGCCCCTCCCCCAGCCCACCCCAGGTGTGTTACACATTGACCTGTCAAACTGGCCCTCTAGATAAAGTACTGCCAAAAATGTAATCTTTCTTTTTCCCCTAATTCACTATTTTCAATCACCTTGTAAACTCAGGACAGCTTCAGGGGGTCTGGACCTGTTTGGAAATTTCACTTTATCGCTTGAGTGCCAGACCCAACAGACACAGCTTTGACATCAATTAACAGCAGGACAAATCGGCAGCAGTCATTTCTGGAAACAGCTTCCACGAGGATGGTGAAGCATGACGGTGGAGAAACAGCCCCTCCAGCATCACTTTGTCATTCCTCGATGCTGTCAACAGACCCCTTACCTTCCTCCAGACTCATACAACACAAATGTATGCACACATTCTTGTGAATGCAATTGCACACCTGTTCTTGCACAGGCATGCCTACACACAAAAAGCTTGCACACAGAGGCAATCATGCCCTCCCCATGTAAGTTCTCATACATGCAGTACCCGTAAGTACTGAAATTTACCCACACAGGCAACCTTCACAACTGTGTGCACAGACACATGTCTGCAAACACACACATGCAGCGGAGGAACCCAGGTGTGACCCTCAGACTGCCCACAGGCTCCTGCACCTGCATACAAACCCAGCACTCACAACGACATGGAGACAGGGTTCACGCAGACATGACTTCTTAGACAGGAGTACTCACATATATGTGCTGGGGGCCGGTGAACCCGTATATTAGCTCACGAATATACAGGCACACGGAAGTAACCGTACCCTTATCACCCGATGCAAGTGACTGAAAACAAGTTTCTGAAGGAAAGTTGAACAGTGCAGTTGCTTTTGCTTTGAACAAAGACTATAAAATCCAGAGTAAACATATTCCGTACTTCCTGGTTTTAATAGGTTTAGCTGTGGACAGCTCTATCTGCCACTTTTTTTTTTTTTTTTTTTTTGGTCATTCAGGCTACTTGTTATATTTATATAACAAGGTCTTGGAACATTTAGTCAAATTAATATAATATTTCCTTTATGTGAAAAGATACTGCCCTCAATGGCTGGTTTTAGCTGTTGTTTAGCACCATTTACTCAGTGGAGAAATTCTTCATGGCTGTTCAGACTTTGACATGTTCTGCCCCAAATTGCTTCTATTTATTTCCTTCAGCACCTACAATCGCCTCTCAAACTTTTCAGATCACTGGCTAGAAAAGAAAAAAAAAAAAACTTGCTGTTCCTAGTCTCCATATTTTTTATGCCTTTCAGATGCTTGGAAAACTAAACAGCTTTATTAGTTAGCACTTACTTTGAGGCATGTGAGCAGAGAAAAGGGAAGAAGGAGCCTGCTGTTGTTCTCACCATAGGCAAGAACAGCTGGAGCTAGAGAACAGAAACAGAATAACAGAGTGGCTTTATTTATTCAGGCAAAAGCTATCCTCCTGAAATTGAGGTGGGCAGTAATTTAGTGAGTAATGGAGTGAGGTGGAATAAGTCACAGAAGCCTGGACAGAGCTCGGGTCCCTCCACTGAGCACCTGTGCGAAGTGGGGCAAAGCACTTTAAGCTCTGACATTTGGGTGCCTTCAGTGTAAGATGAGAATGATTAACACTTCACTGACTTTTTTTCTAACAAAGAGTGATCACTGTCATCTTTTTGGTACTCAAAAATTATCGTATGGTTTTATCTTTCCTTTAATTATTGTCTGCAAAATAATTTACTCAGTCTCTGTATTAAAGTCTAACCCAGTGATTCTTAGCCTATAAAAGGTTTCATGTGGTTTGCTCTCTCTGTACAGTTTTAAAAAGAATCATCTTACAAGTGCTCCCCCCACCACCTTGGAGAGTATCGTGGGTTCCTGGACTCCATCCCAATATGTGTGTTATGGTGGGGGGGCTTCCCCATATCAACAAGTGATTTTCTGACACCAGCCGAGTGTTTTACAATTCAACTCAATTCAGACACTCTCTACCCAGCAGTAGATAGCATCAGAGCCCACAGGTGAAGGGCTCAATCCCACAGGAATACTCCCACCTCTACTTCAGATGCCAGGTGGGAGGCCAGGTTATCACCAGTGTTTCTGACCAGCTGGCAATAGATTGGAATTCCAGGGACCCCCTTCTTTGACTTCATAAGCCTGTCATGACCCACTGGTTTAAACCAAAGATTCTCATTAACACCTCCTCATGTTTGGTTAATTTGCTAGAGCAGCTTAACAGAACTCAGACATTTTCCTACTAGATCACCAGTTTATCGTAAAAGCTTATAATTCAGGGACAACCAGATGGAAGAGATGGATAGTACAAGGTATGGGGGATGGGCGCAGAGTCTCCAGGTCTTCTCCGGGTGCACCATTTTCCCCATTTTTCCTATGTGTAAGCAACCCAGCAGCTCTCTGAATGCTGTTCTTTGGGGATTTTATGGATGCTTCATTACATAGCCATGGTTAATTAAATCACTAGTGATTTCCAACCTCTCTTTCCTCTCCAAAGGCTGGGGGGCTGGGGAGGATTGAAAGTTCTAACCCTCTATTCGTGTGTTGGCTCTACTGGCAACCAGCCCCCATCTTTAGATGCTTTCCAAAAGTCACCTTATTAACTTAATATAAGGAGACATCTCTAAGCTCTCATCAGTTAGGAAATTCCAACAATTTTGGAAACTCTGAGCTAGATACCCTGGAAGAAAACCAAATATATATGAATCATCAAGTGATATATGTATAATATATATATGTATGCATATATCTTATAAAGCACAATACTGCAGAGAAAGAACCCCCATTTTCCAGTGAAATTCCATGAGGGTAGAGATTTTTGTCTATGTCAATCACTGGTTTATCCCTAGTACCTGAATAAGTACCTGACACATAATACAATCTCTGTAAGTACTTATTGAAATGATGGATTAGTTCTCATCTATTTTTCCATCCCAAAGGAAAAAAAAAAATCCTCTTTATTCTTCCCATGAAGATACATAATCGCAATGCACTGAATGTGTCCCCTCCAAAATTCATATGTTGAAATCCTAATCCCCAGTATGATAATACTAGGACATGTGGCCTTTGGGAAGTGATTCAATTACAAGGGTGAAGCCCTCATGAATGGGATTTGTGCCCTTATAAAAGGACCTCACTGAGCCCCCTTACCTTCCTTCTGCCCTGTGAGGATATAGCAAGAACCAGGGATCAGGCCCTCAAGAGACACTGAATCTGCCAGCACCTTGATCTTAGACTTGAATCCCCCACAGTGTGAGAAATAAATATCTATATTTTTATAAGCCACCTAATCTATGGCATTTTGTTATAGCAGCCTATGCTGACTAAGGCAATCATCAACTAGGGCTATGACTTACCCACCCCTTTTTTCCCCAGGGCTTGACATGGCATATAAAAGAAGCTTAAAATAACGTATTATATGAATCAATAACGTAGGAATTTTGGTAGGGACAACAAGACAAATTTTGAAACACCATTAAAAGGACATTGTTAAAATAATCCAGCTCAACATTCCTTGCAGACAAGTGAAATTCTTTCTGTTTCTCCCTTAGTCTTACTTCTCTGCTTTCAGAGGGGGTCCTCCCTAGACCCAGAGCCCACAAAATATGACACACCACTCTTGGCCTTTCAGACAATGCACACTTTATCTCAGTGATTTTATCATATCTTTTTTCTTTTTGTTTTAATTGCCATGTTTGGTAATAACCTTCAAATTCCCATCTCAAACTTATTCTCCTCACCACCTTTATTGTTCAATATTCAGTGAGGGTTGGAAAGCTCCACGAGAATAGCCAGCAAGTGCTTCAGACAAAAGCTGTGTAAATCACTGTTTATGGTCTTCTTTTCTGAATCTCCCTCCGCTCTATTTTGTATCCCAGCAGATGGTCACCAGTGTTCACCCAGGAGGCATCCAGAGTTCTCCTCTACATAGCTCAGCCTGTAATGTCTCCTTTTCCATTCTTTCTCTTTAAAATCTTTTTTCTCTATGTCAAATATTGTTGTTTTCAAGTATCCACATCTACCTCTCTTTTCTTCTTGGGGCACAAATCCATGTGTTAAAAAAAATCTATAAGACTGTGATATAATGAAACTCCACAGGTTTTAAATTTCTCTTTAAAAATCCTTATAAGGGGTGCCTGGGTGGCTCAGTGGGTTAGAGCCTCTGCCTTCGGCTCGGGTCGTGATCCCAGGGTCCTGGAATCGAGCCCCGCATTGGGCTCTCTGCTCAGCAGGGAGCCTGCTTCATCCTCTCTCTCTGCCTACTTATGATCTCTGTCTGTCAAATAAATAAATAAAATCTTAAAAAAAATAAATAAATAAAAATCCCTATAACCTTGGGGGCACCTGGGTGGCTCAGTGGGTTAAGCCTCTGCCTTCAGCTCAGATCATGATCTTAGGGTCCTGGGATCGAGCCCCGCATCGGGCTCTCTGCTCAGCAGGGAGCCTGCTTCCTCCTCTCTCTCTGCCTGTCTCTCTGCCTACTTGTGATCTCTTTCTCTGTGTGTCAAATAAAGAAATAAAAAAAATCTTTAAAAATCCCTATAACCTTGAATAACAAGAGAGGAGAAAGAGCTGAGAAATGCAGTGAAAGTCAAAGACACTTGTTGCAAAAGACGTTTGTAGTGGCAAACCTATAAAACAAGTTTAGCAAAACCAGCTTCCAAAACAAAGTGTAACAGAGCGAGGGCAAGCTCAACTCTCATTTCTTTGAGTGACTACAATGGGGTAATGCAGGCCAGCCAGATGGACATCCCTGACACCCATCCCACAACCCTGGGTTGTGACCAAAGTCAATGGCTTCAGAAAATCTTGAAACAGTGTTTTAGGAAGGAGAGACCTTGACTTGGAAGCAAATCCGCTGTTGGTCGCTGCTTTCTGGAATGAAGCAAAGGCTCGAATGACAGTCATATAACCCTGCCAAACAAGCTCCCCACCCCACCGCTCGAGGAAACCTCGTTGTTGCGGAGACCAGTTCTGGCACAGGCACAACCCAAACCTCCTGAAAAGAGCCTACCCTATTCAAATAGGAGATATAATTAAAAGGGAGGCAGCAGAGGATCCAGACAAAGATACCACAAGAAGTAAGAAGAAAAGGAACATCACAATGACAAAGATGACTAAGCTCCACCAGAAAAAATATTGCCACAGAACAAGCGTAAAATATGAGCAAACAGCCATAAATAAGATTTTAAAAATAACTTAAAAAAAGTGCACTAGTAAGCTATGTCAGGTTTACCAAAAGAGATGAAACATATGCCAGCCAAATGTGGGAAATAAGCGGAAAGGGGAAAAAAAAGCATCGTCCTACAAAATCATGCCTGCATTAGAAACAAGACAAAGGAAAATAGAAGCTGCTTGAAACATAGCAAGGCCATGAAAGACTAGAAAGAGAAAAAAAATAAAAGGAAAATGAGTGAAGAGTTCTAAAAGTTTGCAGATAGCAACTAGGGAACATGGGAAAGAAAAAAGGAAGACTTCACACGTACATGTGCATACACACACACACACCTATTAGAGGTAGCTCTCCAAATTGACTATGTTTCTAAAGATATATAATAAATATTTTCAGATATTAAAAAACTAATTATATATGTTAAAGGGACATACTGAGACCCGTCTTTTATTCCATGTTTTTAAGTATTGCATTTATTTTTAAATTTAATTTAATTTAAATTCAATTAACTAATATACAGTGTATTATTAGTTTCAGAGGTAGAGTTCAACGATCCATCAGTTGTATATAACACCTGCTGCTTGTTATATCATTAACCTTCCTTTGTGCCCATCACCCAGTTACCCCATCCTCCACCACTCCCTTCCAGCAACCCTCAGTTTGTTTCCTATGGTTAAGAGTCTCTTAAAATTTGTCTCCTTCTGATTTCATTTTATTTTATTTTTCCCTCCCCTGCCCTATGATCCTCTGTTTTGTTTCTTAAATTCCACATATCAGTGAAATCATATGATCTCTTTCTCTGATTAACTTATTTTGCTTAGCATAATATATTATGCTTATAAGAGCATATAATATTACTCTTAGCATAAAATCCTCTAGTTCCATCCATGCTGTTGTAAATGGCAAGATTTCATTTTTTGATGGATGAAAAAATATATATATAGATATATATCTCACATCTTCTTTATCCATTCAGTTGTTGATGGAAATCTGGGCTCTTTTCATAGTTTGGTTGTTGTGGACAGTGCTGCTATAAACATTGGGATGCATGTGTCCTTTCAGATCACTACATTTGTATCTTTAGGGTAAATGCCCAGTAGTGCAATTGCTGGGTCATAGGGTAGTTCGATTTTTAACTTTTTGAGGAACCTCCGTATTGTTTTCCAGAGTGGCTGCACCAGTCTACATTCCCACCAGCAATGTAAGAGGGTTCCCCTTTCTCCACATCCTTGCCAACATTTGTTGTTTCCTGACTTGTTAATTTTAGCCATTCTGACTGGTATGAGGGGGTATCTCATTGTGGTTTTGATTTGTATTTCCTTGATGCCAAGTGATGGTGAGAATTTTTTCATGTGTCTGTTGGCAATTTGCTGAACTGTTAAAGTTACCAGTCTTTTAAAATAAAGAATATAGTAGGCATGTAAGCAGATGTTTTAATCATGTATGTGAGAAAAATTCCAGAGAAATTAAAAATGATCCATATTAACATTTGATGTTAGAAGACTAAGGAGCATGTGGTTACAGCATCTGAAGAGAAACAATAATTCTAGCCCAACTGAATATCGGTCCAACTATAAAGTCAATGTCCCTTCATTTGTTCTGAAAATACTTATGAGTACCTATTATAGCCAAGCGTTCTCAGTGCAGAAAGTATAATGGCAGAGACAACAATAACAATTAGTAGACAATAATCCCTCTATCATGGAGCTTACTTATATTCCAGTTGGAGGAAAAATAGAGGTATGAATGAGATAGTCATGAAATGTGTAATATGTGAGATCATTTGTGATAAAATGCCCAAAAGAAAAATTAAGCATAGAAAGTAGATAGAGATTGTCAAAACCATTGCCATTTTAGAAAGGATGACCATGCAAGGTTAGTGAGGGGACATGATAAAAAATATGAATGGTATGATGAGAAAAATAATCTTTTTGAGTTCTGCCCAGACATTTTATAGTATGACAACCTGTTTATACCCAGAGCTGGACATTGAGATAAGGAACTGAGCTTAGGATCCCCACCACAAGTTACCATTTTGCTTTTCCCAGGACATCTTTTAAATAACTACTTAGAGTTAAACCCACAAAAGTTACTGACCGTCACTCCAACCACCTTTTAAGTAATAGGTGGTTATTCTCCTCCTTTCTCTTTCCTGTACTTGACCTAAGACAGAGGACTGTCCTGCCCTCAGCTAATTGTGCCCTTGTTCCAGGATTCTACCAAATAAACCTTGTGTTTTACTTCCATGTGTGAATTCATTAAGATTGTGCTTGTAATAAAATGGCCCTGGGTCTGAGGGGGCTACCTGTTGACTACATGTGCGTAGCTTAAACGTCCTCAGTCAGCAGGTCATAATCTAAATATTCTTAACTTACCACACCACCTTCAATATTTCTAACACTCAAGTAAAATAGCAAGCTTTGCATATATCTAAGGAAAGAACATCCCAAGCAAAAAAGAATGGTTAATGCCAAGGCCCTGAAGCATGAATGGATCCGGAGTGTCCAGAGAACAAGGAGATGAGTATGGCTGGAAGGAGCAGGAAGGAAGCAACCAGAAGATGAAGTCAGAAAGAAAGTGTGGGAAGAGGTGCATTATGTTGCTTATTTTAAGGATTTGAAGTTTTAGTATGATTGGGATGGAAGTCATTGGAGTATCTTAAGAAGATGAATGGCTTGAACTCTTATACATTTTATGTCTTGTTCTGTATTCTTAGTTAAAAAAAAAAGCTTGAAAGATAACATAGGCAGTTTATTTAGGAGGATACTAAATAATACAAGTTAAAGCTGATGGTAGCTTGAACCAGGATAGTAGGAATACAAGCAGTAAGACTCAAAAAAACTTGCTCTAAACTAGGCATAATATTGAAGAATAAGAGAGAAGCTCTTATTAGTTGTCAATGGGAATACAAAATGCTACAGTAACTTTGAAAGACAGTTTGGCACTCTTTTACATAAATGAACATACTCTTTCTATATGATCCATCAATCTTGCTCTTTGATATTTACCAAAAAGAGTTGAAAATTTATGATCACATGAAAACTTGCATATGGATGTTTATAGAAGCTTTATTTATAATTACCAAACCCTGGAAGCAACCAAGATGTCCTACAGTGAATGGATAAACAAACTTTGGTAAATCCAAACAGTGGAATATTATTTAGCCCTAAAAAGATATGTGCTATCAAGCCAAGAAAAGACATGGAGTAAACTTAAAGGCATATTACTAAGTGAAAGAAGCCAATCTAAAAAAGGTTACATACACTGTGTTTCCAGTCATATGACGTTCTGGAAAAAGAAAAACTATGGAAATAGTAAAAAGATAATTGATTATCAGAGGAGAGAAAGTGGTGAGTAGACAGAACACAGAACATTTTTAAAGCAGCAAAACTAAAATTTATGATGCTATAATCATGAATACGTGTCATGTACAATTCTCCAAACTCACAGAACACACACCACCAAGGGTGAACTCTAGTGTAAACTATAAACTGAGTGATAATGAAATGTCAGTGTACGTTCATAGCTTGTAACAAACATACCACTCGGGTAGGATATGCTGATAGTAGAGGAAGCTATACATGAGTAGGGGCAGGCTTTATGTGAAATCTGTGTACCTTCGGTTCAATTTTTCCAGGAATTTAAAACTATTCTAAAAAATAAAGTCTACTAAGAAAAAAAAGGAGCAAAAAATGACTCCATGTTTTTTGTTCTAAGCCACTGAATAATAATGGAATTGTCATTTACCACAGAAATTGTGAGATAAATAGATTTGAGATTTGGTAGGGGGAAGATGAGAAGCCCACTTTGGAAATTGTACAATTTAGGATACCCATTGGAATTCCAAACAGGGAAGCTAAATAGGTGGTTGGACACCGAAAAAAACATTTTTTGAGCATACACATAATCACATAATTTGTATGATCCCTTTTTAAAAAGTACTAAAAGGCAAATTTCAGCAAACTTCAGATGAATAAAAAAAAAAGTCTTTGGGAAAGACATCCAGGGTGATCTTTGAATCCAGACATGTAGGGGACTAAAGTTAAGACAACCATAATACAAATCATCAACTGAATAGAATGAAAAGGTTATGAGCCTAAAAATATAGAAATGGTAAATATGCAAAAGAAGGAAGACAGGGGAAGAGAGTGTGGGAGGCAATTTAGGAAGGCTCATTTCCTTATCTTTGTAACCAAGCTCTCAAGATTATATAATTTAAAGTGGACAAATCAAGTTGTAAAGATGTAATCCTATTACAACTTATAAACTTAAATGCTAGACTATTAAGAAGAAGCCTTTACCTTATGAAGAAACAAAAATCAATCATAGCAGACACTACCAGTGCACTGTCCAGTTCCTTTCACTCTCACTACCTCAGGGTATGTCCCCACACATTACTACTGCCAACATCTGATTTTTTTTTTTTTTAATGAGGAATTGGATGGCTATGGCAAGGAAAACATTTTGTCCAACCCAAATGGCAGCCTAGAAATGCCAGAAAAGTAATACCCCTTTGGATCAGCCTTCAACCAAAGACTCTCCCTCAGGTTGGATAACAAGACACAAACTTGTGTTCTACATTGGCTGCTTAAGATTCTCCAGTGACACACAGTGGTAGCAGAAACTTTCTTTCCCCAGACTCCTACCTTTCTTTTCTGATAAAACATGGACTAGAATTCTTAAATCTGGGACTGATTCTGATGGAAAACAAACCAAGACAGCTGGAGTGAGAAGCGGTTCCAGGAGGCAGATAATCATGATGAGATTATGAGACTGCATCACTTACCAACTGGAAGACAACAAGGATGGTTTTGTTTGTTTGTTTGTTTGTTTGTTTTTTGTTTTTGTGGTAAGGGGTGCTAATACCAGGTGTGCTTTAGCTGCATCAGTCTTACAATTGCACAGGTTAACTGTGGTCAATTTTGTATGACACCAACAGAGTGAATGGCCCACTAATCCAATATCTCCAGCCTTTAGTAGATAAGAAGCCAATGCTTATAAAAAGTACTAGGGAGTTGGTTATTGTTAAGTGGAATTGAAACACTGAGGGAAGAAATGAAAGTTCACATCAGCCAATTACCAAATGAAGGGATATTGGAAAAGCCAAAAGGCTTTGATAGCCGTGTTTAAGGAGTCTCTGATATTAGGCAGCTGAAGGGAAGTCTTGGCTGAAAATCCGACCCAAGATCTGATTCAGAGTAGCTGAATTATAATTAAGTATAAATTCACAGCTCTGGAAATACTACCTATGCTAAAGTAAGGCCTGATAGGTCAGTGGGAATCTAAGACTTGGTTAGGAACAGCTAAGAAAATACTCATGAAAACTTGACTCCCCAGATTCTCCAGAACTTTCTAGTTCTGCAGAAGCTGTCTCATTCCCCCCACCCTCATTCATTTTTAGTTTCCCTCTGCTAGCAGATTTTCTTTACTTAGACACCATGCAAAGTTACAGAGTTTTCATTTGAGGTAAATATATCAAAAATTTCATTGTTATCCTCAAGAATTTTCCCTATATGGCTGGCGGGCTAATAACAAATCATGTCTTAGATGGCCTGAGAGAATTCTGCCTTTGCTTCAAAATGGTCAGTTTACCATTAAAATTGTGATAAGATCAGGCAAATATTTATCGGTAGGAACCAGGAAAACATGATTGGAAATAGACCTTGAAGGTGCTGAACAAGTATCTAGTGAGAACATTGGGCTGGATAAAGGAGATTTGATATAAGGACTCTTTCTTCCTCTCTCTCTCTTATTTTTTATTTTTATTATGTTATGTTAAACACCATATATTAATTCATCTTTTTTTTTTCTTTTTAACAGTGAGAGACAGCAAGAGAGGGAACACAAGTAGGAGGGACGAGAGAGGGAGAAGCAGGCTTCCTGCTGAGCAAGGAGCCCAACGTAGGGCTCGAACCCAGGACCTTGGGATTATGACCTGAGCCGAAGGCAGAGACTTAATGACTGAATGACCCAGGCACCACTACATCATTAGTTTTTGATGTAGTGCTCATGATTCATTTTTTGCATACAACACCCAGTGCTCCATGTAATCTGTGCCCTCCTTAATACCCATCACCAGGCTCACCCATCCTCCCACCCCCTCTTTGACTCAAGATTTACAATTTAGATTGGGACACACAGAGCCAAATCTGAAATTCATGGCAAGGATGAGCCCTTGAAGCATGAATCAAACAATGAGTTGGAGTTGCCAAACTGCCTTGGCAGGGTGTTTAGAAAATAATCTAAAGACTAAAAAGGTTAGGTATACTAACATTGATTTAATACATTAGAATAGAGAACAAAATAGTTGGCTATATTCTCAAGAGGGCCTAAAGGACATTCCTTTTACCAAAATAATGAGAGATTTGTTTGTGAGATCAGGATTGCTGGGAAACCCAATGATATGTTTTCTCTGTAAACAAATATTGGCAGGATTTGAGGATGCTATGAAACTAGCTCCCTAGTTATGATGGGGATAATAGAATTCTAGAATAGGAGAAGCCAGAAGGAAGCACTTACTCATCATTAGCAAGGTGGACATAATTACCACAAAGGACAGAAGAAATAGAATGGCAAATTGGTATTTTTAAGGACAAGATGAATACGTAGCCAAATAAGGTGTTTTTTGACTCACAAATAAAATAAATTTTAAAAAGCATGAGCCAAAGCCTGATGTCAGCCCTATGTACCATATGTAGCCTAGTTATATCTCAGTTCCAGAAATGAACATGTTTTAAGACCCAGAGACCATTGACTATAAAGGGAAGCAGATGATCTTGAGGAGGATCCTATATTTCTACAAATATATATTGTAGAATTTCTATAATTATTTCCCTAAAGGAACCAATGGTCATTTATATGAGTAATTGGACACTGGAGGAATAGAAACAGCTGCATGTGTGGAGGACTGTTAGATACAGGGTCTGAACTGACAATGACCTTATTACTAAAGAAGGGGGCATACAGATGCCAGAATATAAATGAAGTCCTCATCTGATTCATCTTAGAGTGGGTGGAATGGTTTGTGAAACCACCCTGTGTTTATTTCATTACTTAAAAGCTTAATAAGGATACTTATTATACTTAGCCCTCAGTTGAACTCTCATACTGTTTTCATGAACTATAGTATTAAAGACATCACACTGGGAGAGACTATGTACAAATTCCCAAAACCACCTCTTTCTTCATTGGCCAAAACAGTAAATCAGAAACAGTGCCATGTTTCGGGCATAATGGCGATGATTTAGTGTCGTCTTCAAAGACTTAAGGGATGTAGGGTGGCAGTACACATTGTTTATCTATTTGATTCACCAATTTTGTTTTTGCCAAAAATTCAACTGAATCATAATGAGTAAGGGTGGATACTATAAACTTAACAACCCTGGTTGCATCTGATGTGGTAGATCTTACTGTGGGTTAAACCATATATGATGGCCAATATTTGACAATTGTTACTAACTAAACTGACATGGCACATCAACGCAGTATCTGGTACTTAGCACACAGTTATTTATCTTACAAATTCATTTCATTTCTTAACAACAAAAATGTTCAGAAGCAGTTTGTATTCTCTTTGGTTGGATAGAGCATATAGCCATGGTCTTATACCAGGACTACTACTACTACTACTACTACTACTACTTTTTTTTTTTTAACTTAATATAGTCTGCGGAATGCTTGATTATCTTTGGATATTACATAAAATTGTGCTGGTCCATTATATTTATACAGTCATGGTAAATAGACCTGGATAGCAAGAAATCCAATTACATTGGATTCTCTGGTTGGATTTATACATACTAGAGGGTGTGTGATAAATCCTACAATAATTTATTTAGACACCAGCCATACTGGTAAAGTTCTTAGGGGTTCAATGATCTGGAAAATGCCAGAGCACCATTTTCAAGAAAAAAAGGAAAAGTGATTATATCTCCTACCACAAAAAGGAAGCACAGTACTTGATTGGCTCTTTTGGATTTTAGAGATGGGATATACAACACTTAGGAATCATAATTGGGTCCATATACTGGGTGACTCAGAAGACTATCAGGCTGTGGTCCAAAAATCTTCTCAAGTGGCCTGTATGACCTGTCAGATACTATATTACTATAAGTATCTGTGACAGACTATAAATACTGTGTGAAGTTTCTGGCAAACCTTAACACAGTCAGAGTACAAATCTCTAGGATTCTGGAACAGAGACACACTTTCTGCAGCAGATAACTTTAAAGCAATGTTTTTAAAGCAACGCCTGGTACACTGTTGGTACACTTTGGTAGAATTGAGTACATTACCACAAGATACCAAGTAATCATGCAAAAAAAATTGTCCAGAGCTAGTATTGTCAGACTGCCTACGTCAAAAAGTCAGATGGGCACAGCATTAATCCATTGTGACACATACATGTCCAGAGGGGACAGGAAACTTATACAAATATGTGGTACAGACTTCTATGTCACTTATTTTTGCTGTAATTACGTCCTTCACTCAGCTTGTTCCTATGGCTTTGTGGGGTGATCAAAGAGAAAAACTTGTGCTTAGTTTATGGATGGGCCATTTCGATACGTAGTTGTGAGTTCAGAATGGGCCTTATGCAAAAGTTGCTTTGAGAAAGACTGATGAGGAAAAATCCCTGCTGGGTAGAGCTATAAGAATTGAAGCTTTCGTAGTCAAATTGTTGTGTAGAAAGACTTAGCCCGTGTAAGGAATGTACATGGACTCACAGACAGTGACCAACTGCTTGTTTGGTTGGTCATGGTCCTGAAAAGAGCAAAAGGTCAAAGGAAAAAAATGTTAGAACAAGAAGTATATGGATTGTCCTCCAAGGGTGAATCCAAAGTGTGTGGGTCTTACGTCCTCCAACCTGAGAGCAGTCACAGCAGTGGAGGCACTGAATAATCAGTTGCTTTGTCCAGCAGATATCATCCAGCCTCAGTTCTCAGCTACCCCAGTGCATGGAGAAGCTATGGTGGCATGGGTGGACATAATGCATGGACTCTACAGCATGGGATCCCTTGTCATTGCTGTTCATATAATTTCTGTTGCTATTGAATGTCCAACCTGACAGAGATTGATCCTATGATATGATATCATATTTTCAAGAAGAGTAATCACTTGGCAGCAAATTGATTTCACTAAGCCAATTTTGCCTGGTTGGAGTCTCTTTCATAATCCCTGGGAGTAACAATTATTCTGGGTATGGATTTATACTGCTTACTTTGAGTGCCTTGGCCAGCATCACTATCCACAGGGTAATAAGTTACTGTCATGGGATTTTGCATAATATTATTTCAGACCAATATATTTAAAGCAGCAAGAAAGTGTAAAACTTGGTACATGAGTAGAAAGTCCACTGGTTCTTCCATGCACTTCGTCACCTGCATGGTGACATCTGTCTGGATCATTGGGATGGATCCTTCAACCTGAGGCTAAGATGCCAGCTTATAGATGGCACCCTCTGGGTCTGAAGTGATGTCTGTCAATATTTTATGTATATTTTAGCCAACAGTCATAATATGATAATGGTTCTGAAGTAGGTAAATAAGGTCCAGAATCCAAGAAGTAGAAGTAGGAGGTATCTCAATCAATATCACTCAGTGACCTTCTTGGGAAATGTGGGCTTCCAGTGCCTACAGGTTTAGGTTTTACTGGACTACAGATCTAGTTTCAAGGACAATAGGATGTTTTTGCCAGGAGAAGGAGAGGGATGCTCAGATACAATAAGAATCCTACTCTGTCTCCTACCAAATGTCTATGTTACCATACTAGCAGGCAAAGAAAAGAGTTATTATAATTAGTAGGAGAAATCCACATCAATACCTATAAAATAATATTGCTCTTAGATAGTGGTCATAGGGAGCTGGGAAGTATGGGACACCTTTTGATGCTCCCATGCCTTGTCCATGGAAAGGAATAATTGCCACAACCACAGCCTGAGAAAGGTCTCATAACTAGGGGACAAGCAGAAGTGCTGATGAGCAAAACTAGAGCAGGTGGTAGAGATAGAAGGTTATGTATATCAATTAAGACTCTAGGACCAGCGTTAGCTGTAGGGACTAGAGTTTGTCCTAGTAAACCCTCTTTTATAAGTCTTGCTCCTTTTAGAAATTGGGATAAGCCACCATCTCAAATAACTGCCAATTGGTAGTTGGTATTGGACATAAGTGGATCTGAGTAGTGTAGAGAAAAGGCTCTAGCAGATGCTGTGAGTGCCCTACCCATATATCTGTGTCTTTCCCTGCAGGTCACAACAACTTAAATTCCATTCCTAGTGCTGGTATTTCTTTGTCCTAGGCTTTCTCAACTATTGATGTTGCTCCTCTGACTATAAAAAGAGCCAGAAGTGCAGGGAAATTAACAACACTGGGAGCAGCCCCAGGCAAGCTACTGATGTGGATTTGTGTATAATCACCCAGCATCCTCAACTTCAGATGAGATGATTCTAAGTAGAGTGTTTTACACTGGTCCTAAGGGTTCCCTGGCAGGATTTCATCCCATTTGTTCCTGGGAAAGCTGGTCAGGTAATGTCATCTCACTGCCTCTTTTCTGTGCTGCACTTTCCTGCCATCACTTCCAAAATAAATGAGCTGACACTTGAATCTTTTTCTCCAGATCTGCTTCTGAGAGAACCTAAGCAAAGACACTGGTCTCATCATCTTGTAATTGCTCATTGTGGGGATTCAATAGTTGCTGTGTAAATCAATGATATAGCAAGAATTTATATAAAATTGTGGTTATAAAAGTAACATTAAGAAGAGCAATTAATGGAACATAAGTCTAAATTACCAAGAGACACACACACATAAATAGCAAAGAAATATATTTCACATAGTAAAAGATTTTTTTAAAGGACAGTAAAAGCAGAAAGCATCATCTAAACTATGAGACACAATTAAGACCAAATATATATTTCATACCAAGAAATGATAATAAAATTACCTATTTAAATACAAAGAATGTCATATAGGATTACAAAAGCAAAGTATTGGACTATATCCACAATTTAAAAGGTTGAACAATAGAAGGATGGACAATTTTATAACTGAAAAAAATGTAGATGAAGGAATGGACTAAGTCTTAGTATTACTCAAGGATGAGGTTAAAAAGAAAGAAAAAGAAGACCAATTTATAGATGAAGCTTATTTATTCTAATAGAGATGAAGTTTTAAATACATACTTAGTTCAGAATATATTCTCATTGTCAACATAGAAAAACTGTGGGAGAAATAAATAGCGATATATTACTAATTTAATTCATTCTCCTTAGCGCTTGACATGGAAACATTCAAGGAGCAACACATTAAACTTAACACCTTATTTAGTTATTTTGATGTCACTGAATTCTAATTCCTGAAAAGAAAGACTCTGCATTCTTTTCTCAAGTTTATGGTTTACAGTTGAATGCATATGATGTTCTGTCGGAAATTAAAAAGGAAAAATATTCAAAATGAGTTTAGAATTTAAATGATCTAAAATAGATTATAACTGGGGAGGCTTTTTACATAAATCCTCATAGAAAAGATGCTTTTAATAATGATGAAAGCCAGAAGCCAGAAGCATTTTTTAATGACAATACAGAGGATAGAAAACATTTTATCAGGCAAAAATAAAGTAAAAATTCAAACAAAAGTTTGGATAAAATTTGTGGCACATATCTCAAGTGAAATCTTTTGCTTTCTTAATGTATAGTTAATCAAATACAATAAAAAAATAATCAGCAAGCCACAATTTCACAGAAGAGCAAAGACAGACAGCCATAAAAATAAAAAAAAAACTTGCTCTCACTCATAAGAGAAATAAAAAATAAAGCTATAATGATACATCATTTTTCACCTATGGGATTGAGAAAGAGCAAAAACGTTTGGTAACATTATAATGGCAAGGAGTATGCATTTTCCTTTATTATTGGCTACAATATAAACTCTTACATCTCAATTGGAGGGCAAAATGACAACATATATCAAATGGCCATAATTTTTGACCCAGAAATTCAATTTTTTAGCAATTTATTTTATAAAAAGTCTCACATACGATTACAAAATATTTAAAAATGAGATTCATTGCAACTTTTTTTCTCTAACACTGAAAGATTGTAAGACCTCTCCAAAGGGAAATATTCAAATATATTATGTTGCATTCCTATAATGGAGCACTCTATTACAGTGAATGAGAAATTACTATCAAAGCTAATAATGAGAAATCTCCAATTATTGTTGAATGAAACACACAAGTAGCAGGTCAGGACAAAATACCTTACCATTGAAATAGTTACTATATGTTTACTCATTCAGTTTTTAAAAAATAGTCATTGACATATACTCTTTCTAGGTTCCAGGAATATAATGATAAATAAGACAATCTGAGTTCTGAGTTCATATCCAATGGGGGCAGAAGGACAGGTGATTTAAAAGAAAAATGAGAAGATTGATGACTTTATTTCATTTCAGGCAGGGTAAGTGTTCTGAAGATTAATAACAAAAAGTGAATAAAAAAGGTGTAGGGGTACCTGGGTGGCTCAGTGGGTTAAAGCCTCTGCCTTTGGCTCAGGTCATGATCCCAGAATCCTGGGACTGAGCCCCGCATTGGGCTCTCTGCTCGGCGAGGAGCCTGCTTCCTCCTCTCTCTCTCTGCCTGCCTCTCTGCCTACTTGTTATCTCCGTAAAATAAATAAATTAAACCTTTAAAAAAAAGGTGTAGAAATGAGGAATGTAGGGCACTATTTTAAATAGTATGATCAGTGATATCCACTCTCAAGAGGTGACATTTCAGCAGACTTCTCAGTAAGTGGACGAGCTGATCATTCAGGTGCCTATCAATACATATAAAAGGAAAAAGAAGGGACTTTGGGCAGGTGAACTGGCCTTGCTGAGCCTTCATTCCCATAGCCATAGCACAGAAAACACCACACCAACCACATCTGCTCTGGTGTTTGCATCAGTCAGGACCATCTTGGTAGCAAATGACAAAACAAAGCAACAGTCTTAGAGCAATGATGAGTTTCATATGCTTATGTATTAACCTTACAGGGAAGCAGAAGAAATTAGCCTTATGGACAACTCAAGTCAGGGTTCAGAAAGCCTTCAGGATTATCTGGCTCTCACTAGGCTTCTCTCTAATGGTGATCACACACAAGCCTCTTTGACACTTGAGGAATGGGGGTTGGGACAAGCACCCAAGTGCTTCAGGGTTCATAGTCTCTCACTTTACCCACCAAAGAGGGACAGTCACTCCTCCAAGAGCTGTAACTCAAAAATCCAAGGAGAGTTCTCTGGCCCAATTTGTCTTATGTCCTTACTCCCCACAGTTAGCACAGTGGGACAAGCTGAAGTGGGGCTACAAGAATTTACCAAAAGTAGGGGACACTCTTCTGGAGTGAAGGGAACTTGTCCAGAAGAAATAATAACTGGCCGCAGCAGGAGAGTTATGATGACCAATGGATATAATTTGTGGGAACAACTTATTGGTCAAGGGTACTAGACCCTGACACCACTTGTAACACATGTATAGTCACATCACCCTGAAGTCACCAGCACAGACCAATCAGTAACTCTCTTCCAACTCTTTCAGACCTTCTTACCACATACATTCAATGCTGTACTACTAAGCGAATTAGTTGGTATCAGTAAGTGTCATTCTATTCCTTTACATTAGATGACCGTGCCTTTCTCTTCTTTGTTGCTTTATTTATTCATTTTCTGAGGCCTAGGCTAGACAATCTGATTCTTTGTAAGTTGTAGTTGTCCCACAAAGTACTAGCAGGTAACAGATACTCAAAGACATGCTTTTATTAACTAACCTTTCACTTCTCCCTTAATGGGTCTTCCCTACCTATTGTTCCTGCTGCTCCTGCTCAAAATTACTGTGAGCTCATTAACAAAGGGTAAAAATGATCCACAGTCTCCTCTTCCTGTTATAGCAGTTCTTCTTTAGGAAGCACCATTAACTTAAATACACCCCTCATTGGCTTTCCTAATCAAACCCTAAATTCCCATGGCACACACTATCCTTTCCTATTTACCTAAACATGTGTAATTTCCTTTACCTTCTTCACACTAATGTAGCAGAGATATGGATGCCACCCTAACTGATCTTTTGTCCTAATTAAATTTCCTAGAGTTTCTTCTTCAATGCTATTCAAGTATTCTTCTTTTCATATTTAACACTCAGGTTATTTATTTTCATTTGTTTGTCTTGTCAACAGTATCATGTGAAGTTGAAAGAAGCTTGAAGCTTGGGTGCAAAACCAGAAATGAAGCACAGTTTCTTCTTTGCTGTTTAAGCCCTCTCTCTCTCTGACTCTGGGCATGCTCTTCCCATCTGTAGTGCATTCCTCATAAAGAGACCACAAAAATAATCGTGAAATTTCCTTCCAATCTTAGACTCTTAGGAAGTTATTTTTCATATCCATTCTTTAGGTATTTCCCCCCACTAACTCATTAAACTGTATTTTCCTCAGTAGAATACAGAAAGTATGAACCCAAGATACACCAAGTTTCATTCATTAATTGTATGGGCGTTGTCATTTAATTATTCACTGAAAAATAAGTTTCAATGTTGGCATCTGTACCAATCTGTACCAATGTGGTGATAATACCTGATTCCGTTAGAAACCTTGACAGAAAATCTGATTTGAACAGGCTTAAGTCAAAAAGGGAATTTATCAGCTTAGGCAGATGAAATGGTCAGAGCTAGGAAAACTGAAAGTATAGCAGGATTCAGGGCTTAATGCTAACAAGAAGGCTCAAACTCTCTCCATCTCTTGACTCTACCGTGGATGAACTTAGTGGTCTCTGTTAGCTCCAGGCTCTACTCAGACAACCATAAAATCACTGTACCAACTAGATATCACCACCACCCCCCCAACAAGACTCAAATCCATCAGTAAGAGGACATTTCTCCTCAAGAAGGTAAGCAAAAAAAATGTGACTGTAACTCTCATTGGTTGATTATCTAATCACTGGGCAGGAAAAACAGACCGCATTAATTGGTTAAACTACATTTTTCCAGTGCTTCTCGTAAGTTGGCCCCACTTTCATCTCTATTGGCAGGAGTCAAAATACAACCAATAAGTTTTATGTGTAAGTTCAGGATTAGTCCCCCATCCACTCCCAAATCTTATCGCCTCTGAGCAGGAGTCACAAAATAGCTCAGAAGTCCCTAACTCCTGGTAATGATGCACTTTCCCAAGGGGCATATCATCCTTGAAAATAGCTTTGACTAAGTAGTACCAAACTCAGTGTACCTGGAAAGGCCCCACAACAATCTCCACAAATCACAGGCTCATTTAAAACTCTGCCCTGATATCACTTCTTTCCCTTTTACCTCTCACTCTCTATCCATGTAGTTAATTCCTATAAATATTAGCAAGAACAGTCATGTTGCTAGAGCCATTGCTCAGTTCTCAGGTCTTACGCTACTTGAACTCTGAGTTCCATTTGAAATAATTTGCAGCCTCCCCCTGCCCCCTTTTCTCTTTTGCAGGTTTTCTTCCCTTGACTTCTAGGACATCATACTCTCCTGGGTTTTATCCTACCTCACTGGTCTTTTTTTTTCAGTCTCTTAGGCAGAATTCTCTGCTTTGCCGTGTCCGCTCAATGTTGTAGCACCTTAAGGGACATTTTCTTGTTCTCTTTTCTACCTACTTATTCATTTGGCAATTGTCTCCAGACACATGGCTTTAAAATTATCTACATAGAAAAGACACAAAATATTTATTTTTAACCCAGACCTCTCTCCCAAATTTCAGACTTGTATATCCTACTTTTCACTCAATATCCCCTCTTAGGTACTAAAAATATCTCCAAACTCAACATGTTGAAATCTGATGCCTTGGTCCCATCCCATCACCCCCACCACTACAAAGCCCTCCAATATCATTTGATGATAACTACATCTTCTCCTTTGCTCAGCTTAAAATCTTGGAATCATCATTTCTATCTTCTTTCTCTACAAAAGATACCTCCATTTCATCAGAAAGTCCCACTGGCTCTCCCCTCTCCATGTATTCTGAATCTGACTACTGTCACCACCCACACTGTTGCCACCATGTTCTGAACAATTTGAATTAATCCTAACTGGTTTTCTTGCCTATACTTTATTCTCAGCCTAGCAACTAGAACTGTCTGAAGAACTATATGGCGATTCCTCAAAAAATTAAAAATAGTACTACCATATGATCCATTGAACTACTAGGTACTTACTTAAATACAAAACAAAACAAAACAACAACAACAAAAACACCAAACCTTATTTCAAGGGACACATGTACTCTGATATTTATAGCAGTATTATCAACAATAGCCAAACTATAGAGAAAGCCCAAATATCCATCAACTGATAAATGGATAAAGAAGATATGAGATATTTATATATATATATATATATATATGAATATTATTCAGCCATTAAAAAAAAGACTGAAATCTTGCCATTTGCAATGATGTGGAGCTACAATGTATTTTGCTAAGTGAAATAAGTCAGTCAGAGAAAGACAAATATCATATGGTTTCACTCATATGTGGAATATAAGAAACAAAACAGAAGATCATGGGAAAAAAAAGAAAGAGAGGGAAGTAAACCATAAAACAGACCTATAGAGAGAAAACTGAGGGCTGCAGAAGGTGGGTGGGCAGGGGAATGGGTTACCTGGGTGATGGGTATTAAGGACTGCACGTGTTGGGATGAGCACTGGGTGTTAAAAGTGATGAATCACCAAATTCCACTTCTGAAACTAATATTACACTCTATGTTAACTAACTGGAATTTAAATTAAAATTGGGTATTATACACAACTAATAATTGAACACTACATCACATTGGATTAATTTAATTAAATTTAATAATTGAACACTATATCAAAAACTAATGATGAAAGATGAATGGATAAAGATGTGGTGTGTGTGTGTGTATATATACATATATACACACACAATGGAATACTATGCAGCCATCAAAATAAATGAAATCTTGCCATTTGTGATGATGTGGATGGAACTAGAGGGTATCATGCTTAGTGAAATAAGTCAATCAGAGAAAGACAACTATCATATGATCTCCCTGATATGAGGAAGTGGAGATGCAACATGGGGGGTTTGGGGGGTAGAAAAGAATAAATGAAACAAGATGGGATTGGGAGGGAGACAAACCATAAGTGACTCTTAATCTCACAAAACAAACTGAGGGTTGCTGGGGGGAGGGGGGTCGAGAGAGGGGTGTGGGGATATGGATATTGGGGAGGGTATGTGCTATGGTGAGTGCTGTGAAGTGTGTAAACCTGGTGATTCACAGACCTGTAACCCTGGGGATAAAAATACATTATATGTTTATAATTAAAAAATAAATAAATTTTAAAAAACAAATGTACTATATGCCAGCTAACTGAACACAATAAAAATAAATTAATTAAAACTTGAAAGTAAACAAATAATAAATAATAAATAATAAAATAAAATAGAGTCAGATCATGTCACTCTTGCGCTTAAAATTTTTAAATCTAAAGTCCCTCTAAGTAATCTGTAAGACTGTCTGCCTCATCTACTAGTCTGACCCTTGTCACTCACTGTGCTCCAAACAGATTGGCCTCCAGGCTGTCCTTCAACACAAATCAAGCATACTCCTGTTTTAGAACTTTTACTCCAGGTGTCCTCATGCCTGGAAGACCCTTAACTGCTGCATCTAATTGTCTATGACTCCAGCCTTTTTAAAATCTTTGCTGAAATATCCCTTTGGAGTGAGGTCATTCTTGGCTTCCCTATTTATCACTGCACTTTACTCCCACTGCCTTCTGCATTCTGATTCCCTCTTACACTGCTGTACCTTTCTTTTTTTTTTTTAATTTATTTATTTATTTTGTCAGAGAGAGAGGGAGAGAGAGCAAGCGAGCACAGGCAAGGAGAGTGGCAGGCAGAGGCAGAGGGAGAAGCAGGCTCCCCGCCGAGAAGGGAGCCCGATGTGGGACTCGATCCCAGGACGCCGGGATCACGACCCGAGCCGAAGGCAGCTGCTTAACCAACTGAGCCACCCAGGCGTCCCTGTACCTTCTTTTATTTACTGGTATTGCTCACCTTCCAATGCACTTGTTACTTTACCATTTAGTACATTTACATTTACATGATAGAATACAATATACACACAGCGATATGCTTGAGCCTGCCCTGACTTTCCTACAGGAGCTGAGTGCATACATCCACTTCCAACTCTGTATTCAAGTGGTAGCTTCCGATTGATTATGGTAGATTATGTAGATCACAAAAAACCCACAAATGCTCCAAATTAGGCCCTTCTTTCATTTTTTTTGAAGGAACAATTTTGAAACATTTTCAGAGCTGTACCCATGAGATCAGAGATGTTTGTTTTATTAATTACCGTATCACAATATCTAAACTGTGCCTGGCATGTGGTAGCTACTTAGTAAATATTTACTGAATAAATATTTAAGAACCAATCTTATCATTTCAGTCTCTTCAAGAAGCTCAGAAGTCTGAGATCATCCTTTTTCCAACTCTCCATAAGTTAATAAGGGCAATGAAGAAACTATGCCCCATCCCCAGCTTTCAATGCCCTCAACCCTGCTTTATTTTTTTTTCTCCAGAGCATTCTTCACCATCTTCTTCTTTTTTTTTTTTTTTTTTTGAGAGAAAGAGAGCATGAAAAGGGGGAGGGTCAGGGGAGAGGCAGACTCCCCGCTGAGCAGGGAACTTGATTCAGACTCCATCCTAGGACTCCAGGATCATGACCTGAGCCAAAGGCAGTTGCTTAACCAAGTGAGCCACCCAGGCATCCCTATCTTCTTTATATTTTGTTTATTTATTTATTTGTATGTACATTCTATCCACTGTAATGAGTTTTTCATCTAATTTTTTTAAAGCTATACTTCAAGTATTCATAAAAGTAACTGTCAAGAGTTAAAGTTTTTTTTTTTTTTTAAGATTTTTATTTATTTATTTGACACACAGAAATCACAAGTAGGCAGAGAGGCAGGCAGAGAGAGAGGAGGAAGCAGGCTCCCTGTGGAGCAGAGAGCCCGATGCGGGGCTCGATCCAATGACCCTGGGATCATGACCTGAGCTGAAGGCAGAGGCTTTAACCCACTGAGCCACCCAGGCACCCCAAGAGTTAAAGTTCTAAATGTTATGTTGACAGAACAAACAAATGAATGAATGAACATATAAACGAGATATAAATGGGCTCATTCGTTCACACAGGGCCTGCCTCCAAAATAATGTTGGGGGTAAGGAAGAGTGGTATCTTTCCCCAAAGGAAAATCAAGGTATTGTTTGGCCAGGAAAAAGGTTTTGCTTAGCAAATATGAAATAACAGATCCTCTCTGTAATAACATGCAGATGTTGTAGAATAACTAAAAAACATTTTTTAAAAATATCCAATCCAGTAAGGACAGTAGAACATCCCTTCTACAAAAACCTAATGTAGTTATGGAAAAATAGCTTTGGGTCAATAATTTTGAGTAACTCCCACTCTATATTAAATAACACTAAATAACACTAAAAGGATTTCTTTATTGCAGGATACCTCACAGCATTTGGCACATTAATGTAAATATAGAACTCCTTAGGGGTGTTAAAAGCAAAAAAATAATTTTTGAATATATTTTAACATACATCGTGTGTGTGGACACATGCTTTCTATACAGTAGGTTGCTGTTTATATATATTTTATATGTGATTCTTATGTACTAAGAATCTTTTTGAGATTGGTTAACTATGCAAACATTCATTTCCTTACATCTTTATACCTCTTATTCTTTTTTTTTGTAATGTATGCAATTTTAAAAAATTTTATTTTATTTTTTCAGTGTTCCAAGTTTCATTGTTTATGCACCATACCCAGTGCTCCATGCAACACGTGCCCTCCATAATGCCCACCACCACGCTCACCCAACCTCCCACGCCCCTCACTTCCAAAACCCTCAGTTTGTTTCTCATATACCTCTATATTCTACCTAGAGTTGGCAATGATGTTGAATTAAAATGCATGTCCAGTAAACTAACAAGCCAAACTTTTAAGTTAGGAGTCAGACAAATTTCATTCTTCCTAAGAGCTTTATACATAGGCACATACATAAAAGCATACACATCTACCCACATGTATATGAATCAAAATTTATGTTAACATATGCATGGAAGAAACACTGAAATGTTACATAATGATTAAAATATTTCCATTCCAAGGTAATTTTATTTTTCAAAACATACTTGAAGATTCATTTAGCCAATTAAAAAACAGACTTTTATGGGGCTTCTGGGTGGGTCAGTGGGTTAAAGCCTCTGCCTTCAGCTCAGGTCATGATCCCAGGGTCCTGGGATGGAGTCCCAAATTGGGTTCTCTGCTCAGCAGGGAGCCTGCTTCCCTCCTCTCTCTCTGCCTGCCTCTCTGCCTACTTGTCATCTCTGTCAAATTAATAAATAAAAATCTTTAAAATAAAAAATAAAAAACAAAATAAATAAAAAAACAGACTTTTATTATGGGATCTAGTTGTTTATTTACATTCATTAAACCAGACACATGTCAGAGCTCCTTATACTTTTCTACTTAACTCTTTGTCTCAAAGAGACAGTCAGGATGCCAATAATATGAGATTATTTCCAGTTGATTCTGACACGAACAATGTCATAAAAGAATTCTAAGATTCCTTAGTTAAAGCCTAAACCTAGCTTCATAGTGGAAGACTAATGTTTCTCTCTACAACCCCTGATGGGGTCACAGTACAGTGAAGGTGGTATGTGAACAGCAGATATAATATACCGATGATTCTCAGCAGGTACCCAGTCTTATTAGAAGAAATCATAAGAGAAAAGAACTCCATGTGATAAAGTTATTTGAGATAGATTATTTAGAGTGAGACTAGCATTGTGATTACTGGACCATTGACTGAAGTCTCCAACATAGTTCAAATAATTTCCTCAACTAGCCAAGCGTGCTTTGTAACGACAATCCACTGGAGAGTGGCAGCTCAGAAACTAGACAGTGTGAGCTGTTCGTAGGCTAAGGTATTGCATTCAAACCAACTGCAATGCTAACACATGTTAGTAACCACCACAAGCCCTTCACCTTGCCAAAATTGTGAAGAATCAATTAAAAATGCAAATGTTAAAAAATAAATGCACACACACACACACACACACACACACACACACACATAATGAGGAGGGCACAGAGGCATCTGCACAAAATCCTGCCAAACTGCAGATTATTTATAGAGAGAGTAATTTTAGTTCAGGGATAGTAGATCATCCATGCAATTGCTAAATATATTAAGGCATGATATTTCTGAAAATACGCACTTTGACAGAAAATCCCATTACAGAACATTTATCTTGTCAGTGAAATTTCTACACTGTTTCTAATATGTAGGGCTCCCCGCCGAAGGTTCATGTGAGGTTGATATAAGATAATGAGTTGAGGAGGCACTCAGGTTAACTTTCAAATACTATGTAAAAGTAACTTAATACTGTCGATTTGTATGATCCGCCTCTCTACTTATCACTCTTTTCCCTCTCTCCTACATGTCAAAACGGCCCAATATTCTACAACAAAATTTTTAAAAGTAACAGTAATCAGAAAAAAGGAGCTTAATAAGACTTTGGGGTTTATCTAATTCCCTTGTACACACACACACACACACACACACACACATAAACCCACAGTCTCTTGAATTACATTCATGATATCCATTCATTGATTAGACAAATATAACTTGGGCATTGAGATGTAAGCCTGGCACTGGACTTCTACAAAGTAAATGTTGTAATTTTCATTTTATAGATATGTCTGATGAGGCTTAGAGAGATTAGGTAATTTGCCAACTGGACATTGTGTGATCAGTGAAAGACTTGACACAGGACCCAGACATATATCCTCTGACCACTATACCTTGTTGCCATGAAGTGGGAGATCATTCCAGGAGTTGATTAATAGGATTGCAAGGAAGATCACACTGGGCAAGGAATCCATCATACACTGCCAAAAATCTCATTCAGCACAAGTGGAACCCTACCAATGTAATTTTCTCTCCCTTTCCCATCAAACCCTCAATCTGAAATATCCCTTTTTGTAATAAAACTCTTCCACAAAGAATTCCTTGGTTTATCCCCTCCTTCACAAAAATCTATAGCTTTTTAAAACTATTCATATTTATCCACACTTCTCTCAAAACTCTTCTGTCTTTATATCTTGGATTGTATATTTTTCTGTTAGAACTTAATTTTTTTGAGGCAAGGACCATGTCACATATGTCCTTCCATCATGATGGCTTTCCTGGGCTGAGCAAACAACCAGTTTTGCAAGAAGGAAGGAAAGAAGGAAGGATGGAAGGAAGAAGGGATGGAAGGAAGGAAGGAGGAGGGAGGGAGGGAAGGAAGGATGAATAATTATGTTAACATATGTGTGGGGAGAGGGGGGTGGGAGAATGGGACAGAGGAAAGGATGGAGAGAGGAAGAAAGAAAGGAAGAAGAAGAAGGGAGGGAGAGAGGAAGGAAGGAAAGAAGGAAGGAACGGAGGGAGGGTATGGAGAGGAGAGAAGAGAGGGAGGGAGGCGCCATGGATTTAACTACTATGTTTGAGCCACTCTTCATGTCATCCACTCAACAATCTTCCCATATTACCTAGCCAGCTAGCCAACCATCCCTCCATCTTTCTAGTTACTTGTACATACCTACATTCATCCATTCATTTTTTTTTAATTTTTTATTATGTTTAGTTAGCCAGCATATAATACCTCATTAGTTTTTGATGTAGTGTTCAAGGATTCATTAGTTGCATATAACACCCAGTGCTCATCACAACACATGCCTTCCTTAATACCCAGCACCTGGGTAAAAAAAAAAAAATCAAGAATATGCCATATTGGCAACTGGAGTACAACTGACCACTGACACTCTAGAGTTCTGCTAATCATACTTGTGTTTAAAGTTTGCCCTCTGACATTGGAAGTGAAAGATGACTCTGTAGACAAAAGCACACTGTAAGGAGCACCTCAGAGGGAGCAAAGTTTCAAAGTTATCTTGCTGCAACATAGAATCCACTTTCCTCTTTCTGGGAAAGCTAACATTGTGTAAACAGAGAGGTAATGTCCCTATCACCAATGAATCCTAGCCATTAGATCAAATTGCTAATACTTAATAAAGACTTCTCACACTAGCTTAAATGTTTTCCAGTTTTTCCATCCATTGTCTCACAGTTCTGTGTAATAGGTAGGGTTAGCTATACTTCCTCTAGTTTACAAACAAGGAAGCACAAGTTCAGACAACATAAATTACTTGCACAAGGCTAAACAGTGGATAAATGGGGAGGGGTGGAACACAAGGTTTCCTAAATCTAGTCCCAGTATATGTGTCTGATTTCCCCTAGTGATGGGACCACTTATAGTAAGAGAAATAAAACCCTTACAAATAAATTCTATACAGCAAATTCAGGATCATTGTGATTCCCCTGGTATCTTTGGACAAACAATACCATTTATTATTTTCAGTGAATGTTTGCCAGGCACAAGCTGGATTATAATGCCTTCTGTATTGTTGAATTAAACTATTCTTTAATACTTCATTGCTTAATCTTCATGTATGAATGCCTTATTTCTAGGTCAGGAATGTCAGTCCCCAAGCTTTGAGCTTTGCTTGGAATCTGGAGTCAGACCAACTCCAAGCTCTGTCATATAATAATGTGCCAACTGGAGGAACTTTCTTAAGAATCTAAAGATGAGAATCATAAAAAATTCAAAGGATAATGATATTTTCTCATCATACATTGTGAGTGTTAATTGAAATACAGAGAGGAAAATTAATATCATTTAGAATACCTAGTAGGTGTTTAAAGATGACTCCTACCTTTATTATTATAATTAATCTCATTATCATATACTTGGTTTATCCAAAAGTCTAAAGGATGGTAATTGACTTTATAAAAGCAATTACAAAAGCTTTATAAAACTCTTCTTATGGACTAGCTAGTATATGTGCATAGAGTAGGGCTCCAATACACATATGTTGATTGAGTTCAGATAATATCCACTATGACATGTGAAGGCTGGTGTACTTTTACAAGACCAATTATGAATCAAAAAGAAGGACATGTCACAAAGCTGTAACAGAAAAAGTAGCAAAACTTTCAGAGACTGGTCATTTGGAAAAAGAAAAAAAAATGAAAAGTAAAGAAACTTACTCAGGCTAGCTCAAAAACGTGGAAAAGTACTTAAAAGGAGCAGCTGACATAAGAATAATGAAACTTGGGCAAGCTGCACCAGAACACAGAATATAGCAAGGGAATATCAAAGAATGCTTTTTTTCTTTTTCTCTATGTCTCTTCTTCTCCCCTCTCACGTTCACAGAAAATATAGCAGATTACAGATGATTAGAATGAGTGTCTAAATTACTTTCTAATTCTTAAGCTTTTGAATAATCTGCGTCATAGTTAGGAGGTTTTTTGGTATGGGAACACCATATCTGTGTCATAACAGCGTATCTTCCTGATATTCATCTGAAGAAGTGAGAGAGGAAGTGGAGATGCAACATGGGGGGTTAGGGGGGTAGGAAAAGAAGAAAAGAATCAAATGACTTTTAAAATGGCTAGCATCTTTTATCATTGTAACCTCAGGAAAAAATCAACTATTATAGAGTCTTAACCTTTGTTCATTATTTGTTCCTCATGTTTTTATGTGAGCTTCCTATTAACATATGTGACAAAATGTACACAAACAGAAAGTAAAAATTGCAAAGGGAAACAAATGATAAAATTCCAGCTGTTATAATCAACATTAAGAAGCTCTCATGATGGAGTCACTGTTAGGAAAATGTTATCACAGTTGTAGGTCCTAATTAATCTGAGGGATGGGAATATGAACACGAGTTACTATTAAGTGCATGAGGTGGGAAAGAAAGTTTATCTGTCTCAAGATAAATATATAGGACTTCAAGTATAGAAGGTATGCTGTTCTTAACATTTTTTCATCCCATAAAATATTTTAAGTCCTCAGTAAATGACGTCTAATATGGAGTTACATATGCTGCTTTCCAATTTTTCAATAATTCTGTTTACAATAGCATTACTGTCTCTTGCATTTCTATGGTTCTTTACAATTTGCACTCCCTTTACATAGTTATTTCATTTAGTTCTCACAATACTCTGTGAGGATGGTAGGTCAGGGTGATAGCCATGAGGGCTGCTCCTGGGTATTCTGGTTCTTCCTTCCTTTCTAGGCACAGGACAGTGTTACATTTCTATGTCAACTTGAAGTTCAGTAAGATTCTATGGTTAGTTTTGGCCAAGAACCAAGAAGGGAAGGGGAAGTGTCACTTTGAGGCCAGCCATGCCTCTCCACATTCTCCTTTCCTTCTGGTTGGCGAATGATAATGTTCAGGACAGTAGCTGCTTTATCTGCCAGGGACTCTGAGAAAGTGCAGTGATGGGCTCCGTCACTGTATATACCACGATGGACATGCAGAGTGAGCAAGAGATACATATTTACCATTGTAAGTCATTAAGACTTTGGGATCACTTGTTACTATGGTATGACTGGTCTTCTCTGACTGATATGGAAGGTAATATTTTCCCCTCATTTAAAAACTGTTTTTCTAATACTTATAGAAGTGGCTTACTCGCAAACACAAACCTAGAATCATTTGAATTAACATGATTTCTTCTTTACCACATTAAGCAAAATAAGAAAACAGAAAAAAATATTAGGTTCTGAAATAATGTGAATTTTTATTTTATATTATCATATATATTGTTTTCTAAATATTTTGTGTTAAATGTGGATTAGGAAGGGCAGAAATTTATCAGCATAGAAATCCTTGTATTACTATCTAATTTTCATCCCTACAGTCAGAGTATAAATACTTCTGTGACCTTATTAACTTTGCCGTCTATGGAAGAAGCTGGAAGAGTGTCACATGTTTTTTGACTGCAAGGTCATAATAAGGCACTGGATATGTACATAAGTTGGGGATCCTAAAACTACTAGGCCACCTGAAATGTTGCCTTCTTAAGGTTCTCAACAATGCAAGTTCAAGATGATCAAAACTAGTCTCCTGTATCAGCATATTACATTAGTTAATATAAGAAATCTATCCTGAATAATATTATACAGAACATAATAATGATTAAATATAGTGTACTTCATCTATCTACCCAACCTCACAGATGACAAAACCTTCCATCTAAGCTGTTTTCAAATAACTAAAAAATACTTCTTTAATTGCAAATTTGTACATATTTTGCCATTTAAGTGGTACCATGCACCTTCTCAGCCTCCTCACATAGAATGGGAAGAACAGAAAGTATTACACAGTTATTAAATATTTGTTAAATATCAGTCTTTGAACTTATTCACCACCACTATACATAACATATACTTATGACCTTTTTGCAGATGAATACACAGAGAAACTTGTTCCAAATTGACAGAATTAATCAGGGATGCAGCAGGAGAACACAGGGGATCTCTGGTGAAGGTCAGTCCCAACTGCTCTTTGCTGTTATGCTCTGAGGCTTTCCTCTCCTCACGGTTTAGTGCATAATCACCAATATAGTAATACTAGTAATTCTAGGAGTCCTAGAATGAGGATTGATCTTAAAGCTTGTCATATTCAACTGACTCAATTTACAGGTTAGGAAACTTAAGTGAAAGTAGGTGAAACATGCGATCCTGAGCCTATCCTGATTCATTCGGATAACACAACGAAGGTACGAAATTTCAGTCAGAAAAGCAGTTGCCAGTCTGTGCATTCCAGCCATGAAGGACAATTAATACAGGAATTTAGAGTTTCAAACACAACAGTTAGGGCTGGGGAGAAAAAGTCAGGGGATGGATCCACTGTCGTCCATCTCAGCTTGTTCAGCCAAAAGCTGGGGACTGGGGGATTTCTCACAGGCTGACCTGGAAGTCCCTGAGAATCTAAAAACTTGGACAGAGGGGCATAAAGCCTGCAGTCTCTCTTCTGTGATGTCAGATCAGCAACAGACAGGCCAGCCCCGTTGCTAATCTTGTGTCTGGTGCTTCTTGGACTATGCTGAGCCATGTCCTGGATTTTCTGGCTAGGCCAGCATGCTCAAAGGGGGTCAGCTGTATGATGATACGTTGGTATGAATAAGATTAGTATTTCAAAGTGATTCCAATTATAAAAGAAAAAAGTAGGAAAAATGTGTCTATTCCATTCACAATCAGAATCTGGTAGCCTTTAGTGGAGGTGGGGAAAGGTAACTGGAAAACCAAGGAAGCTTCCAGGTTCAGGCAATGTTGTGCTTGTTCAACATAAGAGTTTTTAATTTGAGAAAATGTGTCATTTTGTACTATTATTGAGTATATACTTGTTTTTAAGAATGAATGTCATCATGCATCAAGAATATGTTCTTTTAAAAATAAGTATCAATTAGCATTGAGTTGATAGTTCATGTTGACATTTGCAAATCTTTGCATAAGAGGTGGCCCATGTGTGGATAGCTCTGACTGCCCACAAGAACCACAGAAAAATACTCCATGGTGTGTGACACAGAGTTTAGTACTGAGGCCAAACAACCCGATTTCCATATATGGCTTCACTCTTGTTTCCTGAGAATGAGTGGGCACTGTGTAGTGAACATGCAGGTGGGCCATGGATGTGAGACTTCTCAGGCCTGACTCAAAGTCCTGAATATGTGTTCTTGAGCAATGAGTGCATCCGCTCTCTAATCTCAGTTGCTCTGTGGTCAATTAGGACATGGAAGAATCAAGTGAGGTAATGCATCAGAGGAGTCTGGCACAGTGACCAACACTTAGTAGGTACAGCATAACTGATAGCTCTTCATGCTTCTAAAAGAGAAGAGCACCCAGTTTCAGTTTACTCATCTGAACATTTAAAATATTAGTACCTCACTGGATCCATGTGAGAGATTAAGAATTCTCATTGAACAAATGGCATAATGATGTTTACAGAAGGAAGAATGTAAAGTAACCCTTCACTTTACATGTATAATGAGGATGTCCATGTATGAGTTTCTAAAGCATATCATCACTTAGATCTTCAAACATATAGTTTGGGGAGATGGATATATCAAGGACATGGAAGTAGTTTTTTTAAATGATATTTCTTATTTTGACCTCATATATTCCCAAAATTCAATACTATATTTTATGGGAACATCAGTGTAGGGATTTAATATAGTCCAACTGTGTTATATTCCGACAAGGGCAAAGCTCACAAAACTAAGGAACAGGAGGTCCCTATCTCTCTTAGATAGTTTTTCTCAACTCATTTTACTTTGAATCTATTTCAGCAGATGTTCATCGAGCCTCCCTAATATGCTAGGCCCCACACTGGCCTCTGGGAATTCAGAAGGAAAAAAACAAGGTCTTTGCCTTCCAGCCTTGCAGATTCTTGCAGACAGCTTGTCACAAGCAAATAATCAGAAGTCAACGTGATCATGCTTAAACTATGGTTATGCTGAGAACACCTCAGGACAGCAAACTTTCACTCTCCTATAGAGTCAGAGATGGTTTCCCAGAGATAAAATTTGACCTGGGTCTTAAAATGGTAAACTGGCATTTCCTAGGTAGAAAGGGGAGGAAGCTTTCCGGAGAGAAATAATAGATTCAGGAAAGTATTCACGTGGGTATTCTCTGTGTGTGATCATAGAGGTAAGAGATGAGACTAGAAAGACACTATTTTAACCAGATGATGAGGGAATTTTGACTCATCTCTGCCTTCAATCATCTAGAAAACATTCACACAATTTCAGAAACTTTCTGTTCCTGCTATGTTCTTCTTCTTTACACAATTGTACTTTAAAAAAAAATCTCACTTATTGTCTATCAGCTCCTAAAAATTTAAATTCCACCAAGGGAGGGAATTTCGTCATTTTTGTTCTTACATTTTTGGTATATAGTTCTACTACATTCCTAGCTCCTGAAATGGGGTTTGCATCATTGCTGGTTCTTAATCAATATATATTAGTTGCCCAGATGAGTTTTTGAGATCTTTTTATTTATCAAACTTGGAGGTTCTAGTTTCGGGGGACATACAGATGCTTATGACCCTGTGGCTGCTCTCCAGAAGCACAAATTTCAGCAAGTAGATAGTTATGAAAACAGAAAGTACTGATATAAATATGAGAGGGGCTATAATAGTGAATTAAATAAAATGCTATGCGTCCCTACTATACTGAGAATTTTAAAACACCTTTAAATCTATTTAAAGATATTAAACCTATTAGGAAAATGCAGGACATAGACATTTCTAAGCAGTAGGCAGAGGTTTGATTTTTTAATTACAAAGCTGCTGAGTTTAGGGCTCGCAGACCAGGACCAGTCCCCAGCGAGTTAAGAACAGAAATTGAGAAATGTAGAAACTACCAGAGCAGTGCTGCATGTCAGGTACACCAGACTTGATCAGCAACATCTGCATAAAACCAGCAGGCTTGCTTATGGTGAAAGGGGGCTGGAACTCGCTTGTGGTTTGACTGGTTATGCACCATAGGGCTGGAGATTAAAAAGTAAGTAAAGGATTTCTTTATTTTTTTTAAGATTTTTTTAATATAATTTTTTTATTTTTTATAACCATATAAAGTATTTTTATCCCCAGGGGTACATGTCTGTGAATTGCCAGGTTTACACACTTCACAGCACTAACCATAGCACATAACTTCCCCAATGTCCATTAACCCATCCCCCTTTCCCAACCCCCCTCTCCCCAGCAACCCTCCAGTTTGTTTTGTGAGATTAAGAGTCACTTATGGTTTGTCTCCCTCCCAATCCCATCTTGTTTCTTATCTTCTTTTCCTACCCCCCTAGTCCCCCATGTTGCATCTCCACTTTAAAGGATTTCTTTAAATGGTGGTTAAGCCGCCTCTAGTCTGAAGCACAGAGCTTTAAAAACGATGATCCCGGCAGCCTCTTGGCAGTGCTTGATTAGAGTCCTCTGGTGGCTGAATTCTCTGACACGTGCCTGAAGTGCTGCTCCATTATGCTGATTAAAGATAGATCCATATGCTTCCGTTGCCAGATGTGCTGGTGTCAGGGCTGCCATTCTGCTGCAAAGACACTTCTAATTTGGGACTTTCCAGGACCTACTCCAGGATGCACTGTGAGTCAGTGGCCATACCAGAGCCAGAGCCCAACCCCGGGAACTCCCAGAACTTGAGGCCAAGAGATGTTAGTCCAGAGGTGGGCAGCCAATGCTGTGCTCACTCTGCTGTGTGTATTCTGCCCCCAGGGTAAAGGCCAAGGTCCCTGGAAGGTGCTCAACAGCCCTCTAGATCCAGGAACAGCCACCTCTATACAAGGCACATTCTGAAATTTTAGCAAGTGCTGTGGGTTACTGAAATGAACAGATGCCCAAAGATTTACAAGGCTAGGAAGATGCTTTGGATGTGTCACACCAATAAAAGTTAAGTCTTTTCAGAAATAATCTCTGTATATTCAAACACACATGCTAATATCATTATATTTGCATAGAAAAATGTATTGAGCTTTAGAGAGATGAGTAGATTTCCCAAAGTCAGATACCTGGAACCTTATGTACCTGTGCATTGAACCAGACCTTCTAACTTCTGTGGCTTGTCTGTTATTGCTTGTATTGAAGAAAGACTAGAGTTTTCCCTTTGGGGTTAATGAAAATACTCCTCATTTTCTTCTTACCAAACAAAGCAATTTTTTTTTTTTTCTCTCAAGTCCAGGGCCAATGGCAAAGAGAGAGAGTGATGGCATAAACATCTCCATAAGAAATGCCCCCACTACCTAAATGAACTGAACAAGAAATCAGTCAAAATCAATGGTGCCTTGGGAACTAAGTCCATTTGTTGTTGTGTTGTTTTGTTTTCTTTTTTCTCCTGGATTTTAAAATGTCGCAACTTACTGGATTTCCTCTACTTCAGCTGCGGACCCTTCTGTTTCCTTTGCTTCCTGCTCTTATTCTCTTCCACCCATACATGTCTGTGCCCTCTGGGATTTGATTTGGGGTCATGGTTTTTTGGACTTAGAAAATAAAAATATGGGACTGGTGTTTAAACTTGAGGTACAGATAAAACGTATACACACACAGATGCACACACACATGCATGAACATGTACACACCGTTTTTAAAAAAAATAGTGTGTCTCATCAGCTACGTGCGACACACTTATATGGAAAAGAAAATGTATCCTGAGTTTTCTTTTCTGTCTCCACATGTCTTTTCCAGTTGATCTCACTTAGTCTTAATTTATTCTTCAGTGGAGAATCCTCAATTCCCCCCTCACATCTTCTCTTCTCTATATTCAACTCCCTTCTTGATATCTGCACTTGGAAATCTCACATTTAGCATAACCCAAATCAGACAAGTCTGCTCAAACCCTCTCATGTACTACCAGTTTCATTCTTTTATCAATTTTCTCCAATCCATAAATGGCCCCATTATTTACTTAGATATTTTAAAGATTTTATTTACTTAAATATTTGAAAGAGAAAGAGAGAGAGAGAAAAGAGAGCACACACAGAGGGAGAAACAAGCGCCCCACTGAGCAGGGAACCCAACATAGGACTTGATCCCAGGACCTTGGGATCAGGACCTGAGCTGAAGACAGATGCTTAACCGACTGAGCCACCCAGGCATTCCATTTATTTAGGCTTTTAAGCCAAAAAACCACTGGCCATTCTGGCCATTCTTGATTCTTCTCTTTCCATCAGCTTCCAATATCTAACTCATAATTAAGTTCTGTTGGCTTTAGCATCAAATTATGTCCTCAGTATTTCCATTTCTCACCACCTCCACTTCTCCATCCCCAGCTTCCACCATTACTCTCTCTTGTCCACCTCACTGCAATGGCTTCATAACTGGCCTTCATTCCACACTTGCCCTATAATAATCCATTCTCCACAAGTTAGTGAGAGTGATTTTCTAAAGCTTTCCATTGACACATAATGTGAAACCAACAAATTCCTGTATCAAAAGCATACAGCTCAATGAATCTTCAAAAACTAAATATATCCCTACACCAGCACCCAGTTAATTTACCTCCCAAAACACTCGCCACCCAGCACCATAGATGGGTTTTGCTCTGTGTTATTTACATAAACAGTCATTACAGCAGAGACTCTTGTGTATTTGTTCTCTTTCATGCCATGTTATAATCCATGAGCCATCATTGTTCAGTTTCATAGAAGCATAAGAGCTCATATTAAATTAATATTCCACCATATCACATTTTTCTTCATGGGATTGTTGTATAGACTGAAAAAATTATTATAAGGTGATTGTTACTGAGTGGGCACTCAATAAGCAGCAGGGATTATTATCATTTTTCTTGTTATAGAAAAACGAAAATGTGATCAACAGAAATAATTTGAGAATTCAGTAAACAGAACATTTCACTTGAATCTCACTCCATTTTAATTGGCATTAAACATAAAAAAAAAGTGGGCCAAGAGAATTCCATAGATACAGCAAATTTAAATTTCAAGATGTTTTTGACAGAACTGCTCCTGGCCTTACAGGAGAGCTGAGAAAATATGTATCAGGGAATCATACCAAGAACAGTTTTGTAGCCTTTTAAACCTCATTATTTGATACTGAATATTGGATCTATGTTTCTTATCATTCTCTTTCCCTCCAAATCTGATGAAATATGACTTATTCTCCAAGATTCAATTCTGTGATGCTCTCCTCCTTGAAACACATTGATATTTCTTTGATTCCTACAGATTAAAATCCAAAACCTGGCATGGCCACCAGACCCTCATTAGCTTGATTCTTACCTTCTATTTCCAGTCCCCCTGTTAATGGCACCATACTTTTTGGGATACCAACAGCTATACCAGCCTTCTTCCATTGCCTGGAAAGTAGTTCATGCTTTTTGATTTCACACGTTTAGATATCTTGCTTATAAAAAATCTTCCTCATCCTCCACTCCAACCCATCTCATGCCACCTTAATTCCTATGTTCATCTCTCAAAACTCAGCTTAAGTGTCCCCTATGTACCTCCCACCACTGATACCTATAGCTAGAACTGACTTCTTTTACCTTTGTTTCCTTGTTGTTGTTGCTTTCTTTGTGTAATATAATCACAGCATCTGTAGTGACCCTCTCTGCCCTTGCTGACTTAAATGTGTTTCTCTTCAACTAATTTATAAGCTCTCTGTGGTGGCAGGTCTTCATCATCTCTCTATAACGGCTGCTAGCAAAAGGCCTCAGACATACCTGCTTATCAGTAAATGGTAAATGAGTGAATGAATGAAATCAATGAAAAGGGAGACCCTAGAGGTTCATTTGTATGGAAACGTATCTACTTTATTCCTTTTATTATTTTTTTATGATGACTTTAAAGAAGCCAGAAAAAAGTATAATGTCAAGTTTGAGATTGACGATAAATTTTCAATGGCAAAGAAGTTAATAGAAATGTGATTTGAGAGCCACTTAGTAGTCCTAGTCCTAGACAGAAAAACAAGTAAGTCTCAGGAAAAGTTCCATGAGAGGTTCAAAGAACTATGTGCATATCTATGAGATCTAGAATGTTTAAGAACAGTACATATATAGACTCCTGAGGACTTCAAGGGACTACAAAATTGACACCAATAAGCAGTGGGATGTGAACTCCTTCCAAACCATGGATAGGTTATAATAAATGATAACAATATGGTCCAAAGAAGATAAATGATACTTGTATCTACTGATGAGAATTATTGAAATAATTTGTTTGTTAAAACTCACAATTGTATTCTTTGATTTAAAATTATTTATTCTTACTACATGGGATACCAGCAGCATAAATTATTCAGCTTTAAATTTTCATTTTGTATCTTAGTCATTTTGAGACATCAGTGATCCATTTTTTAAATTAAGCTATATCCATAAAAAAGTTCATACTTTTTTATTCAGTGCAGAATTGTATTATTTTTTCTAATGGTATGCATTCATACCACAATAAATTATGAGATGTCCTCACTCACCCCTTCTCTTTTTTTTCCTCTCCTTTTCAGGCACAGAATGTGAACGAAGCATGTTTTTAACAATGTGTCAAAAAATAACATCAAAAACATTTGATTGTCAGTCCTACCTGCCCTTAGATCTTCAGGCACTATTTAAAGACTATCATGTGCCCTCCATCCGAGGGAGCAAGGGTTGGGGTGCAGGCCAAGGTTTAATTTGCTTTGACAAGTCTGTTGACTTTTTTAGTCTATTAGAAGATAGCCAAAAGTAATGTAAAGAATGACCCTGGCTATTTTATTTTTTTAATGAAATTTTAAAAAGTGATATACTTCCTTCAAATACAAGCACATCCTGTGCATATGCTCAATAAAAAGAACTATGTAACAAATCATGTGACTAAGTTTGGGCAAATATTGTTGAGGGTTGACTAATATCCTAGAAACTTCGACCAGATTAAATAAATGCAATCCCCCTATAATAACCACAGTCCCCAGAGCAAGACAAAATTGAACTCATTTTGTAAAACCTGTTATGACACTCTGGAAGTAAGAAAAGTGATATTTCTAATTTGCAGAGTGCCTTATAATTTTCTAACAGGTTTTCACATGTTCGTTATTTGCTTCTTATGATACCAATTATACAACCTCATATGGTGGTTAGGAGGCCAGAGTCACACAATTAATAT
The DNA here is from genome assembly GCA_004024625.1 of Mellivora capensis. Classification (NCBI taxonomy): domain Eukaryota; kingdom Metazoa; phylum Chordata; class Mammalia; order Carnivora; family Mustelidae; genus Mellivora; species Mellivora capensis. Next base: position 21,576 of record PISX010008096.1, on the reverse strand, counting down.
GCATTGATTAACCTTAGGACAAGCACTCGGGGATTCTGTCTCACCCTCTTTTCAATAGCCTATGCTATATTTTATACCAAAGTCATCATTGCAATTTTGCCATTCAAATATGCTCTAAATACTTTGCATGTATAGAGATCAGCATATGTGACCCATGGATCAAAAAACAAAGAGGAGGAGACTGAGGAGGAAGAAAAGGTGTAGGAGAAGAAGGACAACGAAGATAGGAAAAGAAGATTGATGACAGCAGGAAAATAAGTTATCCCTCTCTATAACCAGACAAAAACATTAGATTTGAAATAATGTTTCACTATGGTCCCCTCACTAGATATTATTTGTTTTCAGTTCAACTTCCTAAGTCCCTTAGATTGACTGTTTCAGTGCCATCTTCTCTAACATTCATTCCTTAGACCGTGCCTAACCTCCCAGCCAGTATCCTGCCTCGAGCTTACCCCCTTCCATTCAGACATTTCCCCTCCTGCCACAGGGTTCTCTTCTCTCGACTATGATTGAGTCACTCTTCTCTCAGGCTTGTGTTTGCTGCTGGAAAATAGCAGCAAAACCCCTAAATTCAGGTCTGGAGAAATTTTGGGGTGGTTGGCTAACACATAAACAGTGGTTTGCAGCACCATGTTATAAATGCTACAAGCACAGTCTCAACACACTGCTATGGAAACACTCCCCTTGGTAGAGGGGAGACAAGGAAGGCATCCTGCATATAGGATATGGGAACTGGCTCAAAAAGAATAAGAAAAGATTACCAAATAGAAAAATAAAAATCATACCAGGGAGAGAGTGTTCTACTCATGCTTCTCAGCAGCCAGAAGAAGTGTGGTATATCCCAAGCACACAAATGTGCACATGGGATAAACTAATAATAAGAGAAAACACTGAGTACTAATTGTCAGTACCAATCTAAACACTCTGTATGTGTTAACTCATTTAATCAAGTCAACAACTCTACTAGGGTATATACCATTATTGTCACTTTAGAGGTGAGAAAACAGAAATTAAGAGGCCAAATAAATTATCTAAGTTCACAGACCCAAGTGTCTGTGACCCAAGTGTCAGAGCAGTATTGGAACACATGAGGATTGATTCTAGAATCTGGTAACTTAATCCTCAAGCTGTAAGGTAGTTTGAGAGCTGGCAGTAGAGAGTTTTTCATGATGTAGTAAGGGTTCAAGGATTTAGCCACAAAAGTGAGAACCAGGTTGCTTTTATTTTTTTTTTTTTTTGAGAATTAATTTGTTTTTATTATTTATTTTTTTAGATTTGATTTTTTTCAAAGTTAGTTTCTTTCTTTTAATTTATTATTATGTCCAATTAGCCATCATATGGGACATCTTTGTTTTTGATGTAGTATTCAATGACTCATTAGTTGTATGTAAAACCCAGTGCTCATCACCACATGTGCCCTCCCTAATAACCACCACCTGGTTACCCCATATCCCCACATTCCTCCCTTCTGTAACTCTCAATTTGTTTCCTGGAGTCCAAAGTGTCTCATGGTTTTTCTCCCCCTCTGATTTCATCCCATTTAGTTTTCCTTCCCTTCCCCTGTGGTCCTCCACAGTATTCCTTTTGTTCCACAGATGAGTGAAGCCATATGTTAATTGTCTTAGCAAACTACCTCTGGCAGGTGTGTAAGTGGTAGATGGGAAGAAACGCTGAGTGGTGGAGGTCTTGTAAGGAGATCGGAGACAAGTAATGATGCGGGCTGCATGACACTCAGTAGAAATGGAACTGAGGGAGCTGATTCAATACATAAGTAGGAAACAAAATCAGAACCATCTGGGCAGCACAAGGATATGGATAATAACGAAAGGAAAATTAAGAATGGCTTCCAGGTTCTGGAATGTGTGACATCATGAGTGATGGAAGACTTTACATATCATGAGAAAGAATTGAGCAAATCAAGCTTGAGAAGAATAAATGTTGAGGTGTCAGCAGGATGTTCACATGGAAATTCCCAGGGTGGATGGGGTGCTCTATCCACTTATTAAGTAGGTTGGGGATTTTGAAAATTATCGCTAGGGGAATATTATCCTGCTCGAGGATAATTGAGATTGACTTATACTCCTCCAAGTCAAAACTGCATGTTTTTACCGACATGGTGGGGTCCTGCGGCAAGTTCCTTGGAACCGGACTGTCTGTGAGTGGGAATATTGGCTCTACCACTTACCAGTTTCCTCATTCAATGGTACAACTGGCATTCAAAGAGCACAATCTTCAAATTAGCGGAGCGGGTTTTGAAAGCTAGACATGTCACTTTTAGCTGCCATTTACTATTTTTTGAGCCACACGGTCCTCTTTCATTAAGTAGACATAGTAACATATATACCTGGTTCATTTGGGGATTAAATAAACTAAGATATATAAAGTTGATGGCATTTAACAATCACTCAATAAATGCCATTTATTTATAATGCTAGTGACTACAGGCATGCTAATAAGTAAGGTTTGCAAAAATATGTGGCACAATGTGGTTATTAAACTGCTCTTCCTAATCACTAATCATAATGTGTGGGTTACATTACAATAAAAATATTTATATGGAGAATCCTTCTGTTCTGAATGTTCTCTCTTTCTCTAGCCCTCTGATACTAAGTGTCCTTCAAAGAGGAAGTACTTCCAGTGCAACATCTGCAAGTCCTTCTTCAATCTTCCTAGTTAGAAGAATTTGCTTTCTCTTCTGCAGTCCCAGAGCAATTTAATAACACTTTTGTTACCACAATAGGCTAACTTATGTATGTGCTTATTATGTATGTGCTTAGAAGAGCCCTCTAATTCTGAGCTCCAAAAATACGTGGGTCATGCCTTATTCATCTTTGATTCTCCAACCACAGGGAGGACAGTGCTCAGTAAATGTTAAATTGGATGGGTTGAACTCCTCAGATATAACCAGCTGCTCTAACTTGATCTTACTGTGAAAACTGCTCACAGCATATTAAAAAACAACAGGAATATTGCAATGGCTTGATTTAGAACACCGTAACAGATGTGTGAGTGAATCTCACGATGTGCTAGCTGTGTGCATGGGGGGTTATTTTATTTTTTGTAATGCATGCATTTGCATACAGAAGAATTAAGAGTTCCTCTTGTTTATATTCATTCCAGAGAAACAAACACCTTTTGTTTAGCTCAACTGGCAATATGTTGATGTTTTTCAAGTCTGCATTTATCATTAAACCACCCCAAGGAAATTAAAGGTCAATGCCAGCTCTTGGCTATAAACATTTATAAAATCTAAGATGTTAATTAGCTACTGTATTGGGAATTTGTGTCATTCACCTATAGAAAAGAAAAAAGCTGATATGAATTTAATTTATTCTCTTATTTGCCACTTATACGTATGTAAGTATACTAAGTGTGTTAATTATTTAAGGAGGGTTATACTTTTTAATGGTGCACCTCGGTAGCTCAGTGGGTTAAGCCTCTGCCTTCGGCTCAGGCTCAGGTCATGATCTCAGGGTTCTGGGATGGAGCCCTGGATAGGGCTCTCTGCTCAGCAGGGAACCTGCTTCCACCCCCATTCTCTGCCTGCCTCTCTGCCTCCTTGTGATCTCTCTCTCTCTGTCAAATAAATAAATAAAATATTTTAAAATAAAAAGATAGATAAATAAATAAATAAATAAATAAAATAGAATTATGTTTGTCATCTCGTGTTTATATTCCAGGACATTTTCTTTTTATCAACTATAGAGGCACCTGGGTCGCTCAGTCAGTTGAACATCCAACTCTTGGTTTCAGCTCAGGTCACAATCTCAGGGTCATGAGATTCAGTGCCATGATGGGCTCCATACTCATTGAGGAATCTGCTTGAGATTCTCTCACCCTATGCCTGCCCCCACTTGCATGCCCACATGCATACACTCTCTCTCTCAAGTAAGTAAACCTTTTTTTTTTTTAATTTAATTTTTTTATAAACATATTTTTATCCCCAGGGGTACATGTCAGTGAACCTTTTTTAAAAATGATGAACTATGATATTACAGTTGGCATTATACTTCCTTTAGATGACCAGTTCCAGTCCTATTTTCCTCTTCCTTATCCATGGGCATTCATTAAAATTTTCTAATATACATATTCATTTGCACACACATGCATACACATATACACTCAGGACCAACACAGTGTTGTTTGCACAATACTGGAAGAGTGTGTATCAGGACTCATTCTTATCCCAGCTGTGGGAACTTGAAAATGTTTCTTATTCTCTGAACTTGTTTTTCTCATCTGCGAAGTGGGGCAATCATACTTCCAATTCACATATTAAACACTCGGTAAATGTCAGTTCCCCCTTAAACATATTATTCAACAATTATTTTTTTGTCTTTTGAGAGAGAGAAAAAGAGTGTGACCGGAGGTGGGTGGGGGTGTGAAAAGGGAGAGGGAGAGAGAGAATCAAGTAGGCTTCATGCCCAGCGCAGAACCAAGGTACAGCTTGAATGCCTTATCTGGAGACCTTGGCCTGAGCCAAAATCAAGAGTTGGATGTTTAAATGACTAAGCCATTTGAGTATCTCTTGGTTTTTTATTTGTTTGTTTGTTTGTTTTTTAAATTCGATTTCAGTTGTAGAGTCCTTTCAATGACATCAAGGGAACAAAATAACTAATGCTTTCTTTTTAATTTATATATACTATTATTCAATACATTGTATTTTATTTATTTATGCTCACTTTCATGGGTATTTAAGAGTTACCATTTTAGGAACGCCTGGGTGGCTCAGTTGGTTAAGCTGCTGCCTTCGGCTCAGGTCATGATCCCAGCGTCCTGGGATCCAGTCCCACATCGGGCTCCTTGCTCGGCAGGGAGCCTGCTTCTCCCTCTGCCTCTGCCTGCCACTCTGTCTGCCTGTGCTTGCTCTCTCGCTCGCTCTCTCTCTGATAAATAAATAAAATCTTAAAAAAAAAAGAGTTACCATTTTAGAAAATATTTTTAGAAACAATGTTGCAATGACCATCACTTTATAGGCTATCTTGAGCAAATATGTAAGAGCTTCTCTTGGTAACGATGAAGATGGGAAATCACCAAGATATAAGGAATACATATGTCCATCTAGGTTGTGCCAAATCATTCCCAAAGCAGTTCTAATTAGACTTCCATCAGCCATGAGTGAATTTCTATTTCCCAACATATTGTCATTGTATGATATTATTTTTAACTTTTGCCAGTCAGAATGCCTAACATCAGTGCATAATGGTATTCAGTTGTTTTAATTTGAATGTCCTGTTTATTCCTTAGGTTGGGTATGTTTTCATATGTTTATTGGTCCCTTGGATTTTCCTTTTGTGAATTTCCTGCACACCTTATGTTTTTTTATTCTATTGTAAAGTAATGAGGATGGTTCTGGAGGTTTTGTTTTTAGGTTTTTTGTTTTTTGTTTTCCCCTGTGTACCTGCAATCTACAAAATCCTGTGAAATTTCACTTTGCAGTCCAAAAAAAAAAAATTACTAATTTCGGTGCCTAAGCTATGCTTTATATTTGTTTCCTGCTTTCAGAACCAATATGTAAATAAACTGAGGGCTTATCTGTGACTACAAATTAGAATGGAAATATGCACACTAAGGTTTGAAAATAATAGTTCAAATGTTGGGAGATTCAAAGAGATGTGGTGGAATATGGGAAGTCTGGGGTTATCATATACTGTTGTCAGGATAGAACTGTAGGCATAAGAATGTTGTTTGAATTTGCAGAGTTAACCCAGAGAGGAAGTGAATATAGTGCAATATTAGGAGAAGGAGGCATACAAGAAAGTAAGAGGACATACATAAGAGAAATAGACATCCATCATAATAAAAATTTAGTAGAAAGCATCAAATGTTAATAACTAAAATAGCATATTCATATTATTTTGAGATACACACTGGGAAAGTGGTAGGTTGGAGGAGTGGGTCTTGCTTTTCATTATTTGCTTTCCGTATATTGTTGGACATTACATGCATATAATACATGCATGGACAATACATGCTTGAACTATATTATCCTTTTAATGTATCCTAAAATAAAATATAGAAGATAGAGGAGTCATCATATTCCACCAGATTTAACGTGGTAAATTAATTTTTGTACAAGTAAATGTAGAAAGGGCTTATATTAGCATGAGAGATAAGGGTCAGTTTGCAAAATAATCTTGTAACGAGTCTGTCTTCTACTGGATTTTGACTGAGCAAGGGGTTGTCTTGTTATAATGGGCAAACTTTGGGACATTGTTCATACAGGATTTGTGAGATGGATCCCCAAAGATCTGGGAGAGGAGAGATCTGCAGACATTTTTGAGACAACATCTGGTTTGTATAAGACCATGAAGGAATTTTCTTGAAAAACTGTCACTGAATGTTTTGAGGGACCACCACCCCAGAATGTGAGTTACTCTCATACACAGGCAGTGTGATTTGTATGGATGCAGCAACCCTGTTTTCAAAAACAAAACAAAACAAAACAAAATAAAACTAGGAAGCTCTGTCAGAGCCCCTAATGAACTACAGACAAAACATTATACGCATACTGATATCCCTGCACATTTTTTGGTTCCCATTACCCTCATTTCCATTTATTCTACCACAGAAAACAAGAAGAAAATAATATTTGTGAAGATTAAATGACACATTATAAGGTGAGGGTTTGAAACAGTAAAAGTCAATATACATGCAGGGTAGCAAGCTGAATTCTCCCGAATTCCTCTGAATAATCAAGTCACATCAAAGTTGATATGCCAGACCTCTTGACAGGACATATTATTTGAAATAAATGAATACGATTTTGTGGCCCGCATAATATCCCACCAAAGGCTTATGGAGTTATTTGCTTGTAGCTTCCTCTCTTTCACCCACCAACATTTCAATACAATTAGTAAAAACTCCTATTTCCTATAAAAATCCATGAGGGAGTTGAAGGGGGATGGACTAAGAAAAGGGGAAGGTGAATGAGCACCGTTCCCTGCTGTTTATAGGAAAGCTCTCTCTATTCAACCTAAATTCACTTTTTTAAGTGAAAACAAACACCAGTTGAAGCCATAAGTTCCTGAATGCCTCTGGCTCGTTTGGGAATGTCTGGCTTGTGAGCCTAACTGATGGCGAGATTGTTCAGCATCCAGCCAGCAGACCACCCAACTGGTCTTAACCGTCCCTGCCAGGGTATTAATATGGCTTCTAATTGCTCTCAGCTGGGAATTTCGTTCCCTCAGACAGATGGGATAGTCACAAGGGAAACCTGGCCATCTGCCCTGTGGCCCAACAGAGCCATCAGAAGAAGCATGACTGGATCACAGACTAGGTCAAGGGGTTCTTGAATACATAACCTCGTTAGCTCTTGGCGATTATGTCTAAATTCCCACACACAATGGGGGGAAATGTATTTTAAACAACTCTTATTACTACACAGTTTAAAATAGTGAGTCATTCTCAAGTGGACTTCGAGATTTTAGAACATATTTATACTTTTAAAAGTTAAGAAGAAAAATGGGGATAGAATATTTCTAAGTTGGTTGAGGTAGACCTTTAAAAAGTTGTTAATCAAGTCTTTTGGTTCATAAAGCTGTATTTACTGAGACTTTTATTTTTAATGTCTTCTCATAGTGTAAGCTCTGAGAGATTTGTTTTTTATTTTGTTGTTGTTTCTTTCTTTCTTTCTTTCTGTAATGCCAGATTCAAGCTTCGATTGCCAAGGCATCCTTTTCAGAGAGGTGTCCACTTCATATATGCTGACCTGCAAAAAACAAATTGCATCCAAAGGCTAGAAGAGAGCCAGGTGACCCCCTCCCACCAGGCTCCCTTATTTTAGGGATTTTAGTTGATTTCAATAACTGACCACATGTGTCTATTCTCTTCCCACACTTTAAACTCCTGCTATTATATTTTGTTAAAAGAAAACAAATTTCTACTGAGTAAGTTTGAAGAGCTAATTGGCTTTATTCAATGATTGATGAACGGGGCAGTATTCCATCCAGCAAGTAAAGAGGTGTTCTCAGGAGATGTACAAAATGGAATGTCTTTATAGGCAGCAGCACTGGGGCAAGAAATTATGAGTAAAAGATAAGAAAAGATTGTTACAGTTCAGGACATCTTCTTTTGGAAGGGAAGGGAACAACAACATGGTAGTTTTTGTTTGTTTGCTTGATGGTTTGTTTGCTTTTTATTATTATTTTTTTAATTATTTAATAATTAAATAATAATTTAATAATTTTAATTAATTTTTAATAATTATTTTTTTAAAAATTAATAATTTTTTTAATTTAATTTTTTAATAATGTATATTATGTCACTAGGGCTGATCCCAACATTTTAGCCTAAAAGAGGTTAAAACCATAATTAAGTCTTGGCTTGCTGTCCTGGGGAGCAAATGACTCCACCCAGGGCTTGTTGTTTCTTTTCTAACAGTGCTAAATCCTCAGATTAAGAGTGAGTCCACAAACCCTAGGTCCCCAGTTTCAACCCCAATGGAAGCAGAATCCCACCCTACGCCCTCCCTCTTTCTCTTTCCCTCCCAGCTACTGTGCTGTTGGCCCCGCATGTGCCCTGTGATTTCTAGACTTGTAAGCCTTGTCTCTTTTAGTTTCCTAATGGCTTTGCTGAAGAAGTCTTGCAATAGTAAGAGCCATGAAAGCAGGTTCAGCCACAGCATAGGTAATCGGTAACCTGAGACTGGGAAGGGACATTTCTATGGATACGCCATCTCTGATACAATTTCCCTGTGGTTTGACCCAAGAGCAAGGTTGCACATAGGAAATTAGGAGACTGTGTCCTGTCTCTCCTAAATTAACCATGAAATAGTTAAGTTTACTCACAGACTACACTTCTTGTTACCCAAATTAGAAGTAATTGGCCCATTAACTCTCTGCAATTCATTTGATAAAAAATGCAATATTCATTTGATAAAGATGATATGGCACCCTCAAAACATGCTTATGAGAGAATCATTCAATTGATTCAATACAACAATCAGTGAAATTGGGACACCTGGGTGGCTCAGTTGGTTAAGCGGCTGACTTCGACTCAGGTCGTGATCCCAGCATCCTGGGATCGAGTCCCACATCGGGCTCCTTGCTCGGCAGGGAGCCTGCTTCTCCCTCTGCCTCTGCCTGCCACTCTGTCTGCCTGTGCTCGCTCTCTCTCTCTCTCCCTCTCTCTCTGACAAATAAATAAATTTAAAAAATTAAAAAAAAAAAACAATCGGTGAAAGGCAAAATACAAAATCAGCTATGCTTTAGTTTCAACTGTGCAAAACTATCTGTGCCCCCTGCTAATGAAACTATTTAAAGAATGTGTTAAGAGTATATATTAATCAACGTCAGCGGGCTTCTGGAACTAGAGTTGGCGTACCAGGTAAGCAAGTGCATTGCTTGGAAACCTTGGCAGTGGCTGCAGTGGCAGAAGCAATAATCAGAGATCCCTATCGGAGGGTAGGACAGACACATAGATGTGTAAAGTAAATAATAAAGATGAGCCATGATTATTAATATTTAGAGTTAAAAGGAGAGCACATTATTTCAATGCATAATTTTCAGGAGAGAGGGGGAAAAAAAAGGAAAACCAAATCCACTGAACTGATTTACTTATAACTTTACATCTTTGCCAATCAAATTAGACTGATTACATTACTACTCTGATGATTTAACATGATGCAATAAAATGCATTATTTCATCCATCATTTCTCACCCTGTAAATAACACTCTAAAACATATAGACACAACGTTAATCGCACTTGATATTGAAGGCAATTTGTATTCAGATACGCCTGAGTACACCACAACGAATTTATCTTTCATCCAGTGTCATGGATCAGACTGCAGACTCTAGTCTGTAACCCTGAAGGTACAAAATGTATCTCTCAGGTACTCACTAGGAAATGAGAAGTCACAGAGGCCTTTTACTAAACTTGTCTCTGAGTGAAATCACTTCTCACCACTGTACTCTGGCTACTTTGGTTCAGGCCATTGCTTAAATTATTGTAAAAGTCTCTACTTCTCTCCCTGTGTTCATCCTTGGTCTCTCATCTCACATGGATGTCAAGAATGATCTTTTAAAAAGGGCTCTAGGTGAGATTACATGAATTGACTCTTCCACTAATACTATTAAACATACAGATAAAACATTTGTTAATCACTGTAAAGTCTTGGAAGAGCTAAAAAGATAATGAAAAACTGCCAGCCTGAATTTTGGAGAACCCAGGGAGGTAACCAAACTTTTGGAACATCAAAGATACATAAAGGGCTTACACATGTCACATGCTTGTACTGACAATTGCATGTTTTACTGGGGCCATGGGAGCAGAATTCCAGGTACAGTGACTGTTCAATAGGACAATCTCAAAGCCTCTCTTCCCATATTAAGTGGAGAACAAATGCTTCAGCTCTAACTACACAGGATGTACAGGGCAAAACTTCAGGATGGAAAGGGGGCATTCCAGTAAATTGCAAGGTAAATTGTGTCCCCTGAAACTCTGTCATATACAACAAGCCAAAAGCATAGGAAACAGATTCATTGGGATTCCTAAAGTCTTCACCCTCAGGATAAAGGCAAACCTGAATACAACAATCCTATTCTTAGTCCAGACTACTGTAGATAAGGTTGAGGTCACGAGGAGCAAAGCAAAGGGAGAAAGAGAAAATGAAAAGAACAATTATTGTCCCTAAGAAGCTGAATCTACAGACCACCCTTCATGTCTTCTGCATAAGGATTAGGGTGGGTCTGGAAACATCAAGTCATGACCTCAGTTTGTCACAGTCTCCAAATGGTGTTGTCCCCTGGCATCTAGCAGAAGCAAACACACCAGAGGCACTGCAGGAGAAGAGCAATGACCCCCAGGCTTCATGAAAACTCCAAAAATATTTTTTTGCAAGAACAATGGTAGCCAAGTATATGAACAAGAACACAGTAATAGCAACAGACAGTGAGACCAACAGAACATGTGTATACACTGTATACATACATCCAGTGCATATACATTGGAATGTATAGACATGCATAGTGAAGCAATAATGGCAAGGTCAATTGATTGCATCAATGGTTCAAATTAGTCTCACTTCGTATTTCCTCGGTTGTTTGGTTTTTTGTTTGTTGTTTGCTGCTTTTCAGTTCCTATCTTAAATAATGGAGTCTGTTGCCCTGTCATCTGAATCTGGGCTGGCTTCGAGGCTTTGCTTTGGCTAACAGAATGCATTAGAAGTGATGGTGTGCTGGTTTCAAAACTAAACTCAAATACTCTGTATCGGCTATTTTCTTTGCTCTCTATGATCACCGTGAGAACAGACATTACTGAACCGGCTGGAAAATGAGTCACATGGAGACAACCAGACACACCACACTCAAGGCCATCTGAGATCATCCCAAAACTAGCCAAACCACAAAATATGAAAGCAAGCCCACGTCAGACAAGGAAAACACACACACACACATACACACACACACACACACACCCCACACTGAGACATGAGGACTAAATAAACACTATTCCAGTTATACATTTTTTGTCTCTCAGTTCCTAATTTACTCCTCCCAAACTACTCACAATCCTTTTAGCCAGTTACCCTTCATAGTGAAAGTTCTCACTACAGAGAGCATTCTGCAGAAATTGTAGAGAACGATTTTAAGCTCTTCCAGTAGAGGGCGCGGGAGGGACATTTCAGGAAGAAGAGACCCTGCTTCCCGATTCTGATGAATTGATTCATGGTTGATCACCAGCGTGCATGGGAGGAGGTCCCCAGAACACCACAGTCCGTCATCATTCTCGCAGCCCTGACTTGGCCCAGTGATCATTTCATGGGTCGCTTCCAACTAGGGACACTGGGTGCTCCAAGCCTGCTACACTCAACGGAGTCCCCACTCTGTCTTAAGAAGTCGTTCCCTTTTCTGGTCTCTTAAAAGACGCGCTATAATTTTTTGAAATATGTGTGTAAATGAGTGTGTATGTGTTTAATGTATGTAGAATTTATTTTGGGATATAATATGAATTAATTATGTTGTCATTGCATAGGGAAAAGCACATTTATCCAAGCATATATATTAAATAAACGACAGACTGTCCTTTCCCCAGGGGTATGTCTAGCAGAATTGAAGTGATCATAAATAATGAATTCCGTCTGTAGGCTCTGTATCTATCCACGTAGATCTGTCACTTTGCAAAGGCCACAACACTGCCCTAAATCATACAGCTTCAAAGATCTCTGTGTTTGGGAATACAATTTCATTATTTCTGTATTTTCCCTTTCCTCTAGAATTACCAAGGCAAATTTAAACCTTAGTTTTTAACATAAACTTTGATAAATTAGACGTCACAGGCTTTTACTGAACCTCATTTTAAATGTATCGATTAATAGGAGGAGAATGACATTTTTGTAAAATTGAGTAATTCAACAACATTCTGTGTCACTTCATTTAAAGGTTAAGTTTCTGCAAGTGTGTGTGCTTGGCTTGGTTTAGATCCTGTGCCATCTCTGGGGTAGAGCAGGCAAGGCCACATGGTTGGCAGCCCCACTGGAATCCAATTGCTTGTGGACGAGCTGCACTTCCTTAAGAATTTCTTATGGAAAAAGCAAAACAAAGTTGTTTCTAAAAATCTTTCTCCATCATTCCTTTATATATTTCCCCCATACTCCAATGCTTTTATTTCATTATAGTCTCTTTCATGTGAATTATGATAACAGGATTTATTAAATTTACCAATGCTACTATTATTATTTACCAACTTCTTAGCATGGTACAAGCCGTGTGTAAAATGTTCCACATGTATTCGCTCATTCTATCTCCCAAATTATGAAATTTCCTGTTATGAAGTAGGATTGATGGTAAGCCATATGTAGTAGAGCAGACCAATTTTTGTTAAAATATTGCAATGCTTCCATTACAAATAGGAAGTAGCTACTTCCTTAGTGTCTGTCCTTCCCTGCCCAGACATCTCCCTTGTGCTTTTCCTGTTAGCACTCCTCAGAGCTCTCTGAAATTCAGGAAAAAGAGGAAATGCTTGGCTCAGCTGGGGCTCCAGTTACCTGCTCTGTGCTATAACCAGCATCCTTTCTGGGTACTCAGTGCCTCTGTTGTACCAGTGATTAGTATTATTAGGATAGTATCCTCTAAATTACAAATAAGAAAGTTCAAATTTAGAATGTAAATTGTACTCCCATAGTCCCAGTTGTTAGGTATCAGATACAGAATTCAACACAACCCCATGAAATGAGATTCCACAAATCATTCGATTAAAATTGCAATCAGTTATGAAAGCAGAGTTGGCAGCCCCATCTCACCCCTTTGAACAAATGCCCTCATCCTCAATCACAAAAACATGGGCAGAAATCTTAGACTACTATTAGTTCTGGAGTTTCAAGCACTGGTTTCTTAGACCCTCCATTTTTCAGTGTGTATAGATACAGCCATAAAATCTAATACACAGTCAAATTATTTAGAAATTTCAGCCGCTTTCAAATCCATCTGTTTACTGATGTCTTTTGACACTATAAATCATTTTGCCCAACATAGGAAAACAGGATTCATCAGCTATGTGTCAGAATTCCATTATGTTTCCATATTTTTTCCCTGAATGAAATCTATCACCTTTAAAGTCAAAGCTGGCTACAGGGAGATGAGGAAACAAATATTGTCTCATACCTAAGAGCACTATTTTCCAGTAATACCAAATGATGGTGAAACAAAAAGAAGTGGAAATTGCACAACACTTAAAGGTACTTGAAACAATTATTTTTTACTATATTTTACTTCATGCAATGAATGCTTAATCATCTTTTCTAGTAATCCAATGCATGTAAAAATTGTTATAGCAAGATAGTTTATACTGGCTGCATTACCACAAACCAAACATACAATAATAGAATAATTATTCCAGAAAAAACAGTATAAACAGTAGATTAAGTATTATGCAGTTATTTGAAATTATGATTGTAAAACTAAGTAGTAGCCTGTAAAACTCTTATAATGTTAAGCATAAAAAGTTGAATACAAAAACATAGGTATATCCTTATTTTGGGAAGCTTAATTTTTTCCATCCATTTTCTCTTATTTAATTAATGTGTCCATGACACAGCCATAACAAGATTATTTTTAACTCCTGCCAATATTCAATTCCATTTGTGTTCCAATATCCTTTCCTTCTACAAATTATTCTGTATCCATTTAGGTAAAAGACTATGTATGACATTTGGAAGCTGCAGTTAGTGATGGTTGCTAGGATATGTGAGCATAGTTGGTCTAAAGTGAAAGGAAATAAAGACATTATGTAGAGAGAAAGTGAGATTATCCTGTAGCAGTTTTGTATCTGATGCTCAAAATTGTCCCAAAGACCTAGGTAAGTCTTGATCCTTTTCCAAAGTTGCTTATAAAAAACATATTTAGATTCCATGAACTAATACTATGACCTTCCTGATGGAAGCTTAGTGGAAGGCAATGTGGGTACAGAAGACTGAGGAGGAAAGAAGCCATAGCTGGTGCGGCCAGGATTACAGGGCCATCAAATTTGGGAAACTGTGAGGTCATGGTAATCAAATTTAAACACTTCCCTTTCCTTTATCATTATAAAATGTGTTAATAACACTGGCAGTTACAATAGAAGTTGGTACTTCTATTTTAGAAAGTAACTAAATATATATGTATTTTAGAGAGGTATGTTTATGCCCTTTGAAGCATAATTGTTATTATTGGAAAATGTTTTTCCTTATGTTAAATTATCTTCTTAGGTAATATAGTCAAAGTAGAAAATTGTAACAATTCAAGTAAAAAAGGAAAGTAGTTGAGCTCAAAAGGGGCAGAAGAAGAGTGAAAATTCTTTTAATTCTGGATAGATGAGAATGATGGAGCTCACAGAATGTATTGAGAGACTGAATGTGGGGATAAAGACAGGGGTCAGAAATGACACCGGGATGTTTGGTCTCAAACACTGAAAGAATGGGGTTGCCCTCCACTGAGACACAGAGTAGAAGGTGCTGGCTTGGAAGAAAATATTAGTGTAGTTTCATCAATGTTACCTTTAGATGCCAACAAACCTGCATACCTGTTCTTATCTTCACTTATCCATTTATCTCTCCCTCCTGTCATAAAAGAGGGCAATCTAATGCTAATATCACCAGTTCTGTTTTGGGATCTATTCCTATCGATTTCCAATAGTCATTACTTATTTTTTAATATATTTTTTTTTCCATGTTTTCAATTTAAATTCGATTAACATATAATGTATTATTGTTTTCACAGGTAGAGGTCAGTAATTCATTGGTCTTATATAACACTCAGTGCTCACTAAATCACCTGCCCTCATTAATGTCCATCACCCAGGGACCCTATTCCTCCATCCCCGCCACCTCCAGCAACATTCAGTTTGTTTCCTATGATTAAGAGTCTCTTACGGTTTGTCACCCTCTCTGATTTCATTTTGTTTTATTTTTCCTCTCTTCCCCTATGATCCTCTGTTTTGTTTATAAAGTTCCACATATCAGTGAGATCATATGATAATTGTCTTTCTCTGACTGACTTATTTCACTTAGCATAATACCCTCTAGTTCCACACATATGGTTACAAATGGAAAGATTTCAATTTTTGATGGCTGAGTAGTATTCCATTGTATAAATGTACCTATTCTTCTTTATCCATTCATCTGTCGATGAATATCTGGGCTCATTCCATAGTTTAGCTATTGTGGATATTGCTGCTATAAACGTTGGGATGGAGGTGCCCCTTCAGATCACTACCTTTGTATCTATCTTTGGTGTAAATACCCAGTAATGCAATTGCTGGGTCATAGCCTAGTTCTATTTTCAACTTTTGGAGTAACTGCCATACTGTTTTCCAGAGAGGCTGTTAACAGCTTGCCTTCCCAACAGTGTAAGAGGGTTTCCCTTTCTCCTCATCCTCTCCAACATCTGTCATTCCCGACTTGTTAATTGTAGTCATTGTAACTGGTGAGAGGTGGTATCTCATAGTGGTTTTGATTATATTTCCCTGATGCCAAGTGATGTTGAGCATTTTTTCATGTGTCTGTTGGCCATTTGGATGTCTTCTTTGGAGAAATATCTGTTCATGTGTTCTGTCCATTTCTTGATTGGATTATTTGTTCTTTGGGTGTTGAGTTTGGCAAGTTCCTTACAGATTTTGGATACTAGCTTTATCTGATATGTCATTTGCAAATAAATATCCTCTCCCATTCTGTCAGTTGTCTTTTGGCTTTGTCAACTGTTTTCTTTGTTGTGCAAAAGCTTTTGATCTTGATGAAGTCCCAAAAGTTCATTTTAACCTTTGCTTCCCTTAGCTTTAACGATGTTTCTAGGAGGAAGTTGCTGTGGCTGAGGTTACAGAGGTTGCTGATTGTATTCTCCTCTAGGATTCTGATGGATTCCTGTCTCACATTTAGGTCTTTCACCCATTTTGAGTGTATTTTTGTGTATGGTATAAGGAAATGATCCAGTTTCATTCTTCTGAATGTGACTATCTAATTTTGCCAACACCATTTGTTGAAGAGACTTTTTTCCATTGGACATTCTTTCCTGCTTTGTTGAAGATCAGCTGACCACAGAGTTGAGGGTATATTTCTGGGATCTCTATTCTATTCCATTGACCTATGTGTCTGCTTTTGTGCCAGTATCATACTGTCTTGATGATTACAGCTTTGTAGTAAAGCTTGAAATCAGGCAACGTTATGCCCTAGTTTTGTTTTTCCTTTTCAACATTTCCTTATTCAGGGTCTTTTCTGGTTCCATACAAAATTTAGGATTGTTTGTTCCAGCACTTTGAAAAATGCCAGTAGAATTTTGATCAGTATGGCATTGAAAGTATAGATTGCTCTGGGCAGTATAGACATTTTCACAGATGACATGATACTTTATATGGAAAACCCAAAAGACTCCACTCCCAAACTACTAGAACTCATACAGCAATTCAGTAATGTGGCAGAATACAAAATCAATCCACAGAAATCAGTGGCTTTCTTATACACTAACAATGAAAACACAGAAAGGGAAATTAGATAATCAATTCCATTTACTATAGCACCAGGAACCATAAGAGACCTGGGAATAAACTTAACCATAGATGTAAAGGATCTGTACTAGAGGAACTACAGAACACTCATGAAAGAAACTGAAGAAACTGAAGAAAACACAAAAAGTTGGAAAAGTATTCCATGCTCATGGATTGGAAGAATAAACATTGTTAAAACATCTACTCTTTGGTTTAAAGTCTAATTTGTCTGATGCAAGGACTGCCACCCAGCTTCCTTTTGATGTCCATTAGCATGATATCAAACAGTCAGTAATCCTCCAATATATACTTCATCTTTAGATAATCCCCAGTTTTACTTGTTCTTCTCTTTGTTCTTTTTCAGACTTTTTGGAAACCTTTCTTCTTAAATCAGCGTCTCTAGGGTCTGCCCCAGGGATTCCCTCCATGTGCTACCTTAGGAGTATTACCTGCTATCACCCCCAAGTCACTGTCTCCAGCCAAAACCTGTGTCTCATTCTAGTTTTGCCCTACGCTGAATATCTCCACTGAGCTTCTCAAAATTGACTGACATCTCAAACTAAATACATTCTCCAAAACTGAAACTCTCCTATCTCTCAATGTTCTGCCTTAAACAAACTTCTTTCAGTTATCCACATTAGTAAAAGACATCACTCTCTAATCTAGTTGTTCAAGCCAAAAGAAGCTAGGATCTCTCTTGGATGTTAATTCTCTCCTTATCCACCTATATCTATATATTTAATAAATTAAACTTCATAATTGAGAAGGAAATTGGAAATGAATGAGAACACATAATAATGTACTGATTCTTTTCTGATAGGAGCTCCACTCCCAACCCAAAGGAAGGGTTAGATTTCTTTTTTCTACCATTAAAATCATCAAAAAAAAAACTGGATCATATTTTCTACATTTGACTCATTCCTTTTGATGACAGTCATTGTTTCATTTGAACATACATGATATAGAGTTGCTGTCGGACATCATGAATCTCTTTATAAAATGACATTCATAAACTTCAGATAACAGCTGGAGTCAGACTACAGATAAATAGACATTTTCAGGGAGGAAAAAAAAGTAAGATCAGTTGAGTACTTACCACATTTGCCCTTTCATTGTGCCTCCAATTGGTAATGTAAAATGATAACTAGCATTCTTTTTTTGTACATGAGGGAATTTAGATGCTGAATTGAGAAGCAAATTGCTCAAAATCACACATTCAGAAAGTAGTGGACTTAGGTTTAAATGTCATTTCTCTAAAATCTCTTAATTTATGCTATATCAAAATCCCATACCTATGTTTTTGTTCATGACTCAACAGTTTTTATTTCAAATTGATAATAAATGCATTAATTTGTTGTTACTGTCTCACATAAATTATTTAAGTAGAGAATAGTTAAAGGAATTGTCGACTGGTGAGTATTAGGTATGATACCTGTTTCATGTGTTTTGTCAATTCATTCATTCATCATAATTTCACTATTGCCATGATATTTTGCAAAATGTATTAGAGACAAAGGCATTAGGTATCAGGAATCCTTCTTTAACAAATGTCAGAAACAAAAATCAAATGATTCAAGTAAATATATAATTCCCTGGTTTATGTAATTAAACAAAACACAGATGACTTAAGAGGGTGAAAGGGCAAATAAAATAAGAACCAGGAACATAGCTAGGCTTAAAAAAAAAACTAAACTCACTAGAACTAATTCTCTCTATTGCTGTGTATTGTTGCTCCTTGGCTTCATTCTTTTCACCAAAACAGCACTTTCTAAACCTAACTAACAGCTTTCCCCAGCCCTATTTTTAAAAATCCCTGGAAAGTAATTCTAATTGGCATGTCTTGGTCACATTCTTGAGCTTTGGTGAATCAGGAAGAACCTGGTGTGCATAGAGAGGGTCACTGCTAACAGTGTTGTGACTGAGTATGTGTGTATGGGTTGGAGGGGGGAGGACATTTGAAGCAAGACTACTTCCTTATTAGAGTAATCTTTTAGAAGAGATTAAACAACTTAAGTGGTGGGGCTGAGATCTCAGATCTTTTTACTTTCAAAAATCATGTCTCAGAATGTTGAAAAAATAAGCCAAAATTAGTGGAATCACAATTCCAGACTTCAAGCTCATTACAAAGCTGTAATCATCAAGACATTATGGTACTGGCACATAAACAAACACATAGATCAATGGAACAGAATAGAGAGCCCGGAAATAGACCCTCAACTCTATGGTCAACTGATCTTCGACAAAGCAGGAAATAATGTCCAATGGAAAAAAGACAGTCTCTTCAACAAATGGTGTTGGGAATATTGGACAGCCACATGCAGAAAAATGAAATTGGACCATTTCCTTACACCACACACAAAAATAGATTCAAAATGGATGAAATACCTCAATGTGAGACAGGAATCCATCAAAATCCTTGAGGAGAACACAGGCAGCAACCTCTGTAACCTCAGCCACAACAACTTCTTCCTAGAAACATTGCCAAAGGCAAGGGAAGCAAAGGCAAAAATGAACTACTGGGACTTCATCAAGATCAAAAGCTTTTGCACAGCAAAGGATACAGTCAGCAAAACCAAAAGATAACTGACAGAATGGGAGAGATATTCGCAAAAGATGTATCAAATAAAGGGCTAGTATCCAAAATCTGCAAGGAACTTATCAAACTCAACACCCAAAGAACAAATAATCCAATCAAGAGATGAACAGAAGACATGAACAGACATTTCTCCAAAGAAGACATCCAAATGGCCAACAGATACATGAAAAAGTGTTCTACATCACTCAGCATCAGGGAAATACAAATCAAAACCACAATGAGATACCACCTCACACCAGTCAGAATGGCTAAAATTAACAAGTCAGGAAACAACGGATGTTGGCAAGGATGTGGAGAAAGGGGAACCCTCCTACACTGTTGCTGGGAATGCAGGCTGGTGCAGCCACTATGGAAAACAGCATGGAGGTTCCTCAAAAAGTTGAAAATACAGCTACCCTATGACCCTGTAAGCACACTATTGGGTATTTACCCTAAAGATACAAATGTAGTGATCTGAAAGGGCACATGCACCCGAATGTTTATAGCAGCAATGTCCACAGTAGCCAAACTATGGAAAGAACTTATGTCCATCAACAGATGACTTGATAAAGAAGATGTGGTATATATATATATATATATATATATACAATGGAATACTATGCAGCCATCAAAAGAAATGAAATCTTGCCATTTGCAATGATGTGGATGGAACAAAAGGGTTTTATGCTGAGTGAAATAAGTCAATCAGAGAAAGACAATTATCATATGATCTCTCTGATAAGAGGAATTTGAATGGTATGGTGGGGGGTTGTGTGGGGTAGGGAAGGAAAAAAATGAAACGAGATGGGATTGGGAGGGAGACAAACCATTAGAGACTCTTAATCTCACAAAACAAACTGAGGGTTGCTGGGGGGTAGGGGGTTGGGAGAGGGTGGTGGGGTTATGGACATTGGGGAGGGTATGTGCTATGGTGAATGCTGTGAAATGTGTAAGCCTGATGATTCACAGACCTATACCCCTGGGGAAAATAATACATTATATGTTAATAAAAATAATTTTTAAAAATCATGTCTCTTTAAACTTAAGACTACTGCCTTTCAATAAGCATCTGGGTGGGGAAAACTATGAAAATGACAAGTCCCTGGTTTTTCCTATACTGCAAATAAATACATTTTTTCTATCTTTCTCCTAATTTTTACATGAATAATTTATTGAATCTTAATTCGATCTTTTCACATAAACTCAAAAGCAGAAAGAAAAGAACTGGTCAGATCATATATTCAGATTTGAGTTTAGAAGTCTATGGTAATTAAGCTTGTCCAGTTAAGGAACAGATTATGTCACCCAATCAAATTTTAGTTTTAGAGTGTTCTACTCCTTTGTTTACACAGCCAGTAGACTTACCATCTTCAGAAAAAAATATGTATGCTGTAAAAGACAAAAAAGTTTAGGTCTGTTACTTTTCTATTGACTTTTATAGTTTGTTTGTTTTTTTCCTTCAGACACATACAGAGATAATTGCACTTGGTAAAAAATTCAAACTATTATGGATATCTTTGACAAAAGAATGCATAGAAGCTGGATTTTATAAATGTTGATATCTGTGCAATATAGTATATTCCATCAAGAACATTTCCTTACTATTGGTGCTCCTATACACTTAAGAGTTGAACTAATTGATCACGTGAGGAAATAGACTTAAAAAATACTGTGGTTAAAAAATATGTTGACATATGTAGTAATACAAACCTAACATGAATTCGGTGATGTAAGACATCATAATTCATGTGTGATTTTTTAGGTAAATAGATTTAGAATACACATGCTGTATATTATAAGCCAATAATTGATTGAAAAAGATATTCAAAAGTCTTTCATTAAAGACAACAGACGAATGGATAAAGAAGATGTGGTCCATATACACCATGGAGTATTATGCCTCCATCAGAAAGGATGAATACCAGACTTTTGTAGCAACATGGACGGGGCTGGAAGAGATTATGCTGAGTGAAATAAGTCAAGCAGAGAGAGTCAATTATCATATGGTTTCACTTATTTGTGGAGCATAACAAATAACACGGA
>PISX010008095.1:0-84373 GCA_004024625.1 Mellivora capensis | reverse complement strand
GATTTTTCAATTTTTTTGAGGGAGGCTTGGATGGCTATGTATTTCCCCCTTAGGACCGCCTTTGCTGTATCCCATAGGTTTTGGACTGACGTGTCTTCATTCTCATTGGTTTCCATGAATTGTTTAAGTTCTTCTTTGATCTCCTGGTTGATCCACGCATTCTTAAGCAAGGTGGTCTTTAGCTTCCAGGTGTTTGAGTTCCTTCCAAACTTTTCCTTGTGGTTGAGCTCCAGTTTCAAAGCATTGTGATCTGAGAATATGCAGGGGATAATCTCAATATTTTGGTATCAGTTGAGTCCTGATTTGTGACCCAGTATGTGGCCTATTCTGGAAAAGGTTCCATGTGCACTTGAGAAGAATGAGTATTCTGTTGTTTTAGGGTGGAATGTTCTGTATATATCTACGAGGTCCATCTGGCCCAATGTGTCATTCAATGCTTTTGTTTCTCTACTGAATTTCTGCAGTAAGTAGAAACAATCATCAGAAGCTATTATCAACAGTTATATGCCAATAAGTTAAGCAACCTAGATGAAATGGATGCATTCCTGGAAAAACATAAACTCCCAAAATTGAACCAGGAAGAAAGTGACAACCTGAATAGATCGATATCTAGTAACGAGATTAAAGCAGTGATCAAAAACCTCCCAAAAAACAAGAGCCCAGGACCTGATGGATTCCCTGGGGAATTCTACCAAACTTTCAAAGAAGAAATAACACCTATTCTCCTGAAGGTGTTTCAAAAAATTGAAGCAGAAGGAAAACTTCCAGACTCTTTTTATGAAGCCAGTATTACCCTGATCCCCAAACCAAGCAAAGACCACACCAAAAAGGAGAATTTCAGACCAATATCACTGATGAATATGGGTGCTAAGATTCTCAACAAGATCCTAGCAAACAGGATCCAACAGCACATTATAAGACATTAAAAAGGTCTACAGCAGTGCTACCCAGTTGAAATAGAACATGAGCCACATGCGTAATTTTAAATTTTCTAGCAGCCACACTCAAAAAATAAACAGAAAACAAAATAAACAGAAAGATTAATGAAATTAATTTTAATAATAAATTTAATTAGCCCAATATGTCAAAAATATTTAGCCTTTTGACATTCTTTTTAGCAGATCAAGTCTTTGAAATGTGGTGTGCATTTTACACTTACAACACATGTCAACTCAGACTACATTTGAAATGTCTAATTCCCACCTGTGGCTAGTGGTTGCTGCACTGGACAGTATAGGTCTCGAAGTCTCAGCAGAATTCATAGAAAATGCTTTCTTCACTCTCCCTACCCAAGGATTCATGGTTCTAGAGAGTGAGCAAGTGTTTAAAAAAATGTATTACCCTCAAAGGAATACTAGATTTCAGGCCAAGAAGGTACAGAAAGTGGTGGAGAATGTACAGGGGCCTGTGCACACCAGAAGGCAGATTCCAGGGGACACAGTCAAAAGACTTCCCCCTCCACTCTCATCTCAGCTGATGACTTCCATTTTCCCTCTCTTCTGGATTGCCCCTACCAACATATAAACGTGTAAATATTTCTCCTATGTAAAACAAAACAAAACAAAACAAAAATCTCTTGACCCTTTGTGCCTCTACCATGACTCTATTTCTTTCCTTCCCTTAAGAATAAAACTCAGAAGAACTGTCTATATTGACTATTCCCATTTATTTCCTCTTATTCTCTCTCAAATCCACTCCAGTTAGTCTGGCCTCCACCTTTCCCCTAAAACTCCTCTGACAATGACAGAGGAGACCTTCATATTACAAAATCTAATGGCCAATGCTCAGTGCTCATCTTCAGGGACCATCCAGGAGGCTTTTCCCATAACTGGCATTTTCTTTCTTAGATTCCAGAATGCTTCAGGTCCTTTTGTGGCCATGCTTTTCGTCTCCTACACTAAGTCATATTCATTTCCCTGACCTCTGAACACTGGTACTGTAAGGGCCTGCTTAGCCAGAGGGAGCCATTTTGTGTTTATGCAGTGAACTTAGATTGACCCTGCCCCTCCCAAAGGAACTTACTTGCAAAGCCTAGATACAAGGGCGGGTCAGGCCAGGTGAAGACATCCAATCAGTGGGGCGCGCATATATCTACTAGGGTAAATTGAAATTCAATTGGCCACCCGTGTGTAACCTAGCAGTTTTCTCTGTGTGTTGCAGACCTAGCATGACTGTGCAGTTTTCTCTGTGTATTGCAATCTCATTGGCCACCTGTGTATAGCCCAGCTAACCTACCTCTATAAAAGTTAGTCTGTGAGGCTGGGAGTCGTCACCTCTTTGTAAGAGACAGCCCCGACCGGTTGGTTTGATTCTCGATGCTTGGTGTGAAATAAAGCTTTGCTTGACCTTCGCTTTGTATCAGTCTCACTCCTTTGATCACGGACCCAACATTGGGGGCTCGTCCAGGATCAAACGACGAGAACTGAGCCAGCATCAGAATTTCTGGGAAAAGCCTCCAGAGGCAAGATCACAGGATCCTGTCTGTCTGTCTGGTTGTGGAGCTCCAGGGTATGGCCCACTGGGGAGAAGCTGGACACAGCCATGCTCCCCAGGGCTGGAGTGGATGCAGGGATACCCCTTCCCTCCACTGGTAGATTGTCAGGGGGTTCGAGTCCCCCTAGGCGATCAGGGGATTTGAGTCCTCCTAAGCGGTCACCAGGGGTTTGAATCCCCCTAGGCAGCCAGGGGGTTTGAGTCCCCCTAGGCGGTCAGGGAATTCGAGCCCCCTGGGTGGTCAGGGGGTTCGAATCCCCCTAGAAAATCCCCACTGGTGGCAGGACCGCTAGGCCTGTGGTTGTCTTTGTCTTGTCTTTTTGTTGTCTGCTGTGTTGTTTGCTGTGTTTGAAGAAATGGGGCAAGCAGAGAGTGAGGGAACTCTGACTTTTAATGGCTATAACTGGAGCCAACTGTGTTAGTCTAACTCGAGACAGAGACTTTAAGGAATATTCCCAAGCAGCTGCTGAAACTCCCTTTGTTTAGGGGAAGTTCCTGTCTTCTCTGGCCCGATATGGATTGCCTAGCCCCTCCACCTTGCTGGCGGGAGAGCATGGCATCTGAAGTGGAGTGGGCCCAGGTGGAACATGAAGTCTGTTAGCAAAGAGATGACTAAACTGATGGTTAATTGTCTGTCTCTGGGTCTTAATGGGTAATTGTTAAAGTAGCTCTCAAAGTCTTTGGTAACCTGAAACTGTGAAGGTTTGAAGGTTTGCTTGAATGACAAATGGAATTAAATTTGTTGGACATCTATGTTTTAACCAAATGGGATAAAATGCTAGAGGATTGGTTGCTGGAACTGGGTTTGTGCTTTTGAAATCTGCTGGTGAACATGTTTTGTGCTTAACTGATTCATAAATTTGCCTTCTAAGAATTCTCTTGTAAAATGACTTCCACCTTAAAGGGAATTCATATGGGAAGACTTTCAGGACAAATACAGGTCTTTGGTATGTTAAAATCCTGGAACTGAAATGGGTAAGAATTTCCAGAAGTAAAAGCTGCATTCAGACTAAACCAGAATTAGTAACATGGGACTAGATGAACTGAAAAATTGTAATGTTGTATCTCTTGATCTTTTTCTTATTTTAAACATTACTGGTTCTGTAATGTTTGCTCCTCCAGACTAGGGAAACTTTTCCTTAAGTTATCTGTAACTTACAGAGATGTAAAAGTAGTCATTTGTAACCAAATCAAGGTATT
Source organism: Mellivora capensis (assembly GCA_004024625.1). NCBI lineage: Eukaryota > Metazoa > Chordata > Mammalia > Carnivora > Mustelidae > Mellivora > Mellivora capensis. The sequence goes on along the minus strand of PISX010008095.1, from coordinate 80,680 downwards.
CAACTCTTTCTCACTATCTGAACCCTCTGAAACCAAAAGGTCTCAGCAAGTATTCTTTCTTCCATGGCAATCAGTCATTTGCATAAGCTCAATAAGAATCTGTTCTCCTTGTAACAGGACATCATTGGAAACACTGGTTATTTTACCAAGGCTTTGACTGGAATGTCATATTTGAAAAGACACAGATATGATTAGACAGGTTAAAGGAACTAAGGTTGACTTTATAAAACCTGGAACCATAAATCCCTTTGAAACTGTTGGCCTCATACCTTGCTTATAGAGTTCCCAGCAGCCTCACCAGGTGAGTAAAGGATGTCACTTCCTGGCAGGTGGAGGAACCTCGGGATACTTTGGGGACGTCAGGAAAAGGAATTCACCTAAATCGACAGGTATTGCAGGCATGTCTGATGGCCTGGAGAGGCTACTATAAGTTCAACCTAGAGAGTCCTTATGAGAAGTTCCAGCAAAGCAAATTCTAAAAGATTTATATGATCACTCACTGTTCTTGCTGAGCTTATGTAAATAATTAGGCCAAGTTTGTTAAAACTGGACTTGTTTTTCAAATAAAGTAGTCCTAATCTGGCTATCTCTGGAAATGAGGGTTATTTTAGAGAGAAAAATTATGTTTTAATAACACACCCTTATGGATGTTAAATTCTAGATTTGATTTTCTTTAAATGTTTGTTTACTTAAGCAAGACAACTTGAGGTAAACTTCAGGGAAGTTGCACAATAGCTCGTTTAGATGATCTTGCTTTTGCCAGTCAGTCAGTCCCAGATATAGGGAGGAAACTTCAGAAAATTGAAGGATTTGAAGGGAAGAATCTGACTGAGTTAGTGGGAATATCATAAAAGGTGTTTAACAACAGGGATGCACAGGAGGAAGGTTTTGGCATTACATGAGGCAGGTAGGGGATGGTAAAAGGAAGGAAAAGCCTAAGCACAGAGAAGGCAGGCGGGAAGACTTAGATTCAGATCAGTGTGCTTGCTGTAAGGAAAAAGAACATTGGCCAGGGAGTGCCCCAAAAGGAAGATGGCCATGCTGGCCTCCAGGCATGCATGTATCAGTTATGCTTTGTATCAGTCTCGCTCCTTTGATCACGGACTCAACAGTACTTGTCTCCTCCATCCATACCTACTTCCAAGTTAAGCTCCATGAGGTTCAGGGACATACACATATTCTCTTCACTACTCTAGCCCCAATATGTGAAACAGTACCTGACAAACAGCAGTGTTTAACAAATAATTTGCTCAATAAAGTATACAATATGTAAAACACCTGACACCGAAAGCCTCAACAAATGTTCCTTCTGCTCCCTGTGAAAAGGTTGCCTTTAGTTAGTCATCAAAGCCAAGCATTTATTCTTGCAAACTAGGACTCGGTATAAATCGAGGAAATTTAAGTGGATGACCTTCGATTCATTTATTCATTTCTACTATGTGCCAGACACAGTTCCCTTATGCTGAGTGTTCAGTAATTTGTTTGTTCAAGAAAAAAGGTCCTACATGGTACCTGCCTCATGGAGATGGCACTCAAGTTAGGATTTGAACATCTTAGTTGTTGGAAACTAATGACAGCAATTTTTTTTTAAGATTTATTTATTTTGATAGAGGGAGACCAAGCACTCACAAGCAGGGGGAGCTGCAGGCAGAGGGAGAGGGAGAAGCAGACTCCCTGCTGTGCAGGGAGTCCCAGGCGGGTTTGGATCCTGCGACCCGCTTATCATGGCCTGAGCCAAAGGCAGCCACTTAACCAACTCAGCCATCCAGGCATCCCTGATGATGGCAAATTTTAAGCTTATATAACCTGATTGCAGTTTTCAGAGTAAGTTAGTGTGAATATGGGAGGTACACAGAACACATATTATCTCATTGTGCAGGGAACCAATCTAAAGAACAGGGAAGAGAAATATTTTGCCCAGGCATTCACGTATCTAATAAACAGGAGAGTTAAGGACCCAAACCCCAGGTTTGCTGACCAGTCCTCTTTCCTCTATACTTTGTAGAAATTAAAGGTAGAAAGGATTTTTGCTGATGCTAATAACCTAGCAAAAAAATGAAGACGAGGACATTTATTCGTTTGCTGGAGCGGTCTCTGCCCAGGCAGCCAGGGAAATCAGGAGCAGCCCGGATAGTGGTGAGAGTGCCCTGCCAGCACAGGCGGGAAAGGCTGGTCCGTGTCAGCTCCTTCTTTGCTCCCCATCTCCAGCCCAGCCAGTGTTGTGGAAGCCAGCGCTAGGCAGACCTTGGAGGCCCCTAGCAAGGCACTCCTCACGCTGTGCCGCAACGCCGCGCTCTTGACCACAACTGTGGCGTTGGAACGGCGCGAGGGGAGATGAGGGGCGCCGCTCAAGAAGAAGCGCCCGCTGGGCAAGCGCCGCTGCAGGGACTCTGGGGGGAGCAGAAAGGTAGGCACTGAGGGCACCACCTGGCGGATCACGCCCCTCCAGCCCCGCCAGCCCTGTGATCACATGACCGCAGGGAGCCCGGAGGTCGGAGCGACCGCTCTGAAAGCGGGCGTTCCCAAAGCGAGTCCTTGTTTGAGTCTCAGTGTTGTGCCAATTTCTATTAGCTCCCCAACACAATCCTACAGGGTTTTTCGGCTTGGTGTCTTTTGGTTTTGGTTTGGTTTTGGGGTTTGGGTTGTTTTGTTTTCGCTGCTGAGAAAACATTTGAAAGAATAAATGATACAGACAAGGCCACATAGTAACTTGTTAAGGACAAAATTTGATTCTTTCCACTGTACCTTTCTACATTTTCTGAGTGTCAAGAGTCGAGTCTCCATCAGGGACAACTCAGATTGTTAAGATTTGCCGGTTTATGAACATGGAAGGAAAATTTTTAAAGTGAGAGATTTGAACACAGGTCTTAGACTAAAGGTACAGCTGTAGATAAGAGGTTGAAGAGAAAAAGAAGGGCCATCAGACATTGGAGATTCTGGAGAGCAGGTTCTCAAAGGCGTATGAGGAAAGTTAGAAGACAGGGCCATTAAAAATATATAAATAAAAAGACTTGTATTGCAAGAATCACAAACTGTCTCTTACTGGTTTTACCAAAATGAAGATACAACTATTGAAATGTAAGAACAGATACGATGATATAATGTAAGGGCAAGAAGTCAGCCAGCTCTCCAAAAGAAGCTAGAAGAAAATTGAAAGCCATCAGAAACTCAGGAAGTTCTTCTCCTTCCCCCTGTCTTCATGTTTTTGAGTGTCCTTTCTATTCATCTCACACTCAAAACTCCCTTTCTCTACCATTTTGTCCATTAGGGTGAAGTGTGACAAACCATAGCTCCCAAGGTTTTAGATCTTCTCACATGGAGACCAGCTCAAATAACCTGGGAGAGCATATTATGGACCCAATTTGAGTTAGATGTTCACCTTTGGCCCTACCGGGAAAAATTCTCATGGATACTAAATATACATTCGAGGAAGGACTGATAGGAGTTCTACAGAAATCTCAAAGGTTATCCACAATTGTAATGATAGATATCTATGAGTTTTAATTGGCTTACCTATTGAACACCTCTCCTACACTTTTGTGGGTCCCTACCTCGTGAAGCCACCTTTCCAAAACAGAATATATGACACTTTATTTCTCAGCTTCCTTTGCAGCCGATATAGGCATGTGAATGGATTCTGTCAGCTGGGTGCCTCATACCAGATTTTAATTAGGAAAGAAATAGCATAGAGTAAGAGACTAAAGCACAGCAAACAGAAGTCCATTTCCCAGACCCCATAAACTGCAGGGACGTCAGTAATTTCTAGAGGGATTGATGGATCAGAGCAGCCACCCCATACAATTTGCTACAGTCCAATTTAAGGATGGCAAATGAATAAAACTATTTGAGAAATAATTATTTGAATTTTTTCAAGATAACCATCTTGATGGTTTGATGAAAAAAATCCCTGAGGGGACTACAAAACAGTGAAAAATTATCAGCTCTAGAAGTAGATTATCCTCTTGATTTTAAGTGTCTTACCCAAGAAAATAATTAATATTAATTTGTCCTCATATTTTCTGACAAAAGAGAAACACATTTACCCTTTCATTTCTCTTCTGTATCTTTAGTGAAAAATGCCAAGACGTCATCTGTGGATAAGAAAGGAAACAAGATTGTTGGGGGTAAGAACTAAGTACTACTTGAGCAAGTAAATGACTATAGACTAATGAAAAGACTTTAACCATGTCTATTATGACCTTTCCAAATGGAGAAGAGTTAAGAGTTATGTAAATACTTGCATTTTCCACATGCAGCCTGATTAGATAAGCTGTACATCATGCTAAAGTTAAATAAAGCAGAGATTATTAATCTATCAACTACATGTAAATAACCCCAAACCATCACAACCTCAACATAGTCCCAGAAAATATCCTCTGAGTCTGGAAATGGGTAGAAACTCCCTTTGGGGCGTCAATAAATTATCCCATGCTAAGCTAATGATAACATGGTCCCAAATGAGATGGCCAGATTATTGAAAGTATATTTATAAGCTGCAGACATAAAGCTTTGTAGACAATGATCATAATGGCACTATGTTCTTGACTTCATCCCCTAGTCATGCCACTGTTTCCTCAATCAGCTCCCATCAAATGTAGCAGGGTATATCCCTTTGCCTTATCTACCCATATTGCTGGGTGATAGAGCCAGATTAGGAATCAAATCGTCAGGTTTAAAGCTTCATCCAAGGATATTCCCAACATCTCAAGTCTGTTAATGGCTTATCATTTATAAGTGATCTGAAATCACTTATTTCAGATTTATCCAATCCTCTGCTAGTATTGAACTAGAAGCTTACATTAAAGCAAGCAATGAATCCAAAATTTCCTCTCCTCATTAATATCATAATATGATATTAAAGATTTTGATTCATAACCCCTTTGCCCACTTATCTGGTCTGGGTATTGAGAAGAACAGTTAAAGTGTATCTTGAGAATAAATGGGTCTGTTACTGACCACATTACTGCCCATATAAGGAGATCTACCATTACCCAAGTGTTTGGGTCTCATTTCATTCAATAAAAACATCCCAACTTGCAATTCTAGACAAGATGGAGTAGACACACTTCCTATTTCTATCGCTGATTACAGCTAAAACTTGGAACAAATATAAGACAACTCTGAAAGGTACAGAGGAGGCAGAAGAGCTAGGGACCTTGGAATCCAAGGAATGACATGGTGGTGAGTTTCCTGGTTTTTTTTTTTTTTTTTTGGTTGGTTTTTGGTTTTTTGCTTTATCCAAAACTAAGTGATCAAGAAAACTGTAACCAGGGGCTCCTGGGTGGCTCAGTGGGTTAAAGCCTCTGCCTTTGGCTCAGGTCATGGTTTCAGAGTCCTGGGATCAAGCCCCGCATCGGGCTCTCTGCTCAGCAGGGAGCCTGCTTCCTCCTCTTTCTCTCTCTCTCTGCCTGCCTCTCTGCCTACTTGTGAGCTCTCCCTCTCTGTCAAATAAATAAATAAAATCTTTTAAAAAAAAAGAAAACTGTAACCAAAAACACTTGGATCAGAGTGTATATATAGAGTATACACATATATATATAATGTATATATAGAGTATATATGTACTCTATATATAGTGTATATCTAGAGAGAGTGTATATATAGAGTGTATATATATACACACTCTATGGATATCTAGAGAGAGAGAATATATATATGTGTGTGTGTGTGTGTGTATATATATATATATACACACCTGCCTACAACAAGGTCCCTCCCCTTCCTCAGGGTGGTATCAGGAGGCAGCTAAGTGGGAGGCTAAGGCCTTCATCATCTCTCAGCAGGAATGAGCCCCCTGTCCCAAACCCCAGGGTCAGTAGAGGCCACATGGAGAGGAAAAATGTGGTGACTCTACCTCAACCAGCCCTGGTGATATCCACAGAGGCTTAGTGGGGAACCCTGAGGTGCCCCTCTCCCCCACAGTTTCAATGGAGGCTGAATAGGGCACCAAACTCCCACCTAGCAATGGCCATGGGTGGCCATGCCCCCATATCCTTGCCAACACAGTACAAGAGAAGACTTGATGAAGCAAAAGATTTAAGTGATATGTTTTATAAACTGTACTAAAATACATAAATATAAAATTTACCATCAAACCCATTTTTAAGTGTATTGGTTCAGGGACATTAAGTACATCCACACTGTTGGGCAACCATCACCACTGTCCCTCCACAGAACTCTTCCCATCTTGCAAAACTAAAACTCTATACCTGCTAAATAACTCCCCTAGTCCCTCTCTCTCTCTGTAGCACTTAGCAGTAACAATTCTACTTTCTGTCTCTATGAATTTGACTGCTCTAGTACCTCAGATAAGTGGAATCATATAGCAATTGTTCATTTGTGATTAGTTTATTTCAATTAGTATAATGTCTCCCAGGTTTATCCATGATGTAATTTAAGTCAGAATTTCCTTCTTTTTCAAGGCTGAATAATACTCCCTTGCATGTATAACTACACTTTGTTTATCCATTCATCCATCAATAGACACTTGGCTATTGTGAATAATGCTGCTATGAACATAGGTGTAAAATGTCTCTTTGAGTCTCTTCTTTCAATTCTTCGTGTGTGTGTGTGTGTGTAAATGCTGGGTCATATTGTTCTATGTTTAGCCTTTAAGAAACTTTCCATAGTAGTAGTAGCATTTTACATCCCTGCCTATAGTAGGGTCAAGTTCCTTCACATCCCCTTCAATGCTTGTATTCTTTTTTGATGATAACCATTCTAATGGGTATAAAGTGGTACCTTAGTGTGGTTTGGTTAGCATTTCCCTAATGATTGGTCAGGAGGTTGAGCATCTTTTCATGTTCTTATTTGCCATTTGAGTATCTTCTTTAGAGAAATGTCAAGTCTTTTGTCTATTTCTTAATTGGATTGTATGTTTTTGCTGCTGTTGTTGAGTGATAGGAGTTCTTTATATTTTCTGGATATTTACTCCTTATCAGATACATAATTCACAAATTTCTCTACCATTTTGTGGCTTGCTTTTTCACTCTGCTGATTGTGTTCTTTAATGCACAGTTTTAAATTTTGTTGTACTTCAATTCATCCATTTTTTTCCAAAAATCATTGCCAAATCCAAAGTCATGAGGCTTGTCTCCTTTATATTTTCTACTAAGAGTTTGTTGTGTCATTCCACCCTATTGATAGGGATTTGGGAGGGGGGGGGCGATGTACGGTAGGAAACATGTTTCTGCCTGACTTAGACATACCAAGGTCTAGTTCATCATTCTGATATTGTACTATAAGTTACATGAGATGTAACCATTGGGAGAATCCATGTTCAGCATGCACAGGACCTCTCCGTTCTATTTCTGCAAATTCCTGTGAATTTATAATTATTTAAAAATAAAAATTTTTAAAGATCCTATATCCTTCACTAAACTCAGATTTCAGACAAAGTCATCGTATTCTATGAAGCTCCACCACCTATCTACCCCAATGTCCCCTTGCTTCCTTCCCCAGACACAACCTGTCAGAAATGCCATGATGCATAGTTATATATTGCCTGGAAGGCAGAGTACTCTCTAAATGAGAGAAATATCCCCACCAACTAGCCACATCTTCGTTCACTTCATAATCACATGCCAGAACAGAAGTTAATTGCAAACTTCAAGTTAAAAGTTATCCTGTATGAAGGAATCTGTGAGAAAAAAGTTGTCAGTGTCCCCAGGCCTCATAGAAATATGAGTAAGGCAAGAGATGCTAGTTTCTGAACTCCAGTATAACTGCTACAGGTTTTTTCAGACTAACTCTTGTGTTGGGGTGGTAGGGATATAGGCAGGGGTAGTTTATTCAGCTGTGCCAGCAGGAAGCACACCTAAGAAACATCTATCTGAAAACCAACTGAAAGTTCTTACAGTGAGTTGTGATGTTATGTAGTAAGCTTTTAGTTTTCCCCCTCCTTTGACTCAGAAACTATCACAGCTGACCTGGCTTCAGTGGGCAGAGATCCTCCTCAAATTCCACACCGGATAATGGTTCCTAGGAAGAGTTATAGGAAACCAGGAATCCCAAGGGTTCACTATCTTTCTTTGACTCTTCTTTATAAAGGACAGCAGACTCTGCTATAAACCATAGTTACAAATGACTTGAGGGTCAGTAGAACAGAAAGAATCAAATTTGGGGAGGACAAGAGAAGGGCAGATAAGGTCAGAAATACCAAGCCTGATGCAAGAGCTGTGTCTGTGGATGTGGATTGTTGGCCGCATAGCCGCTGATGAATATTGAGGGAGATCAATTCCTCTAGGGATCCAGGGCTTGTGCCATATGACCTCTTGAACCAAGTAGATAAACAAGCCCAATAGTCACTGCATCTTAAAACTGCTCTGAAATGATAAGAAAACCTCCTCATTTGAATTGTGTTGAGAATCTTAAAAAGTTGTCACCTTCCTTCTCCATCTTTACTTTTTCTTGATGTTTGTTCCTTTCAAAGGTTGGGCCTGAAAAGTAGTAAGTAATTAGTGGCATTCTTTTCTTCCAGGCCATAGAAATAATGACTGGTCTGAATATTCATGGCGTGGGACTGCTCTGGACATATTTGTTTCTCTCACAACCTTCTGCATTTGAAAAATCATATATTCCTCTCTCAGCAGTAACAGGGTATCCATATTGGTCATCTGCATGTGTAAGTGAATAATCTGCTCCCTGGTTGTTATTCATTAATTTATTCATCATATTTAATAACTGTTTCTGAAGCAAGCAGTGTGTCACAACAGAAAAAATTCACAATCCCTATTTTCAATGAATGAATTCTTATATCTAGTTGAAAAGGAATATATCAGAATGAAAAAAACCTAGATTCTTACCAGTAACATTCTTTCATAATAAGAATATGTCTTTGTTAAGGGGACACTTTTTACATACTCCTTGGATAAGGGGTACAATAGTAAGATGTACAGGGGGCACTTGGGGAAAATAGAAAATGGTTTATGACCGTTCCACTACCCATAGGTCAGTTATTTTGCCAGTGGGACAAGTAAAATGAGAAAGCATAATTTCTAGGGAAATGTGGGACATACAGAATTTTAAGTAGGGAAAGAAAAATGAAATCTTTTTGTTCTGTTGGTCCAAGAAGAATTTGGCAGAATTAAAGAGAAATCTCTAAAGAAAATGTTATCATGTCTGAGAGTATGGTGGATGATGCAACATTGTCCCCACAAAATCCTGAGTAAAAAATCTTAATAATAATTAATAATACACTTGAAATTTAGTTATTCAGCCAGTACTTACTGAGTACCCACTATGTGTCAGGTCCTGTTCTTGGTGCTTGAGCTATAAGCAAACAAAACAGATCCCAGAGCTTTATTCTAGCAGGGATAGTATGTTGGAAGATGATAAGGCCATAGAAGTAAAAGAGAAAAAGTAGAGTAAGGGGAAGTGAAGGTTCTGGGAAAGCAGCGAAAGCATACAAGTTATTTTTTTTAATTGGATGTTAGAAGCAGTCCTCATTGAAAAAATTACTATTAGTAACTCAATTGTTATAGAGAAGCCATGACAAAACTCAGTGGCACACAACCAAAAGTACAGTTGACCCTTGAATAATGTGGAGGTTAGGGACACTGACCCCCTGTGCATATTACTCAACATAGTACTGGAAGTCCTAGCCACAGCAGTAAGACAAGAAAAAGAAATAAGTAGCATCCATGTTGGTAACTAAGAAGTTAAACTGTCACATGATGATATGCAGATGATATGATCGTATACATAGAAAATTGTAAAGACTCCACCAAAACCTACTAGAAGTAATAAACAAATTCACTACACTTACAGGATACAGAGTTAATATCCAGAAATCAATAACATTTCTATATACTAATAACAAAGTAGCAATAAGAGAAATTAACAACACCATTTACAATTGCACCAAAAAAACCCCAAAAACAAAAAACATAAACAAAAAATACCTAGGAATAAACTCAGCCAAAGAGGTGAAAGACCTACACTCTGAAAACTATAAAGCATTGATGAGAGAAACTGAAGACAACACAAACAAATGGAAAGATAAACCATGCTCATGGATTGGAAGAATTAGTATTGTTAAAATGTCTATGGATTCAATGTAACCTAGAGATTCAATTCAATCCCTATAAAAATACCAACAGCAGTTTTTACAAAACTAGAAACAAGTAATACTAACATTTGTATGAAACCACAAAAGATTCTGAGTAGCCAAAGTAATCCTGAGAAAGAAAAACAAAGTGGTAGGTATCATAATCCCAGATTTCAAGATATCTACAAAGCTGTAGTAATCAAAACAGTCTGGTGGTGGGTATTATGGAGGGCACGTATTGCATGGAGCACAGAGTGTGGTACATAAACAATGAATTCTGGAACACTGAAAAGAAATTTAAAAAATAAATAACAATTTTTTAAAAAACAGTATGATACTGGGACAAAAATAGACACATAGATCAATAGAACAGAATAGAGAGCCCAGAAATAAACCCATGGTTGTATGATCAATTAATTTGTGGCAAAGGAGGCAAGAATATACAATGAGGAAAAGACAGTCTCTTTAATAAATGGTGCTGGAAAAACTGGATAGCTACATGTAGAAGAATGAAACTGGACAACTTCTTAAAAATAAAGTTAAAATGGATTAAAAACTTAAATGTGAGACCTGAAACCATAACAGTCATAGAAGAGAGCACAGGCAGTAATTTCTCTGACATTGGCTATAGCAACATTTTTCTAGATATGAATTCTAAGGCAAGGGAAACAAAAACAAAAATTATTCAGACTACATCAAGATAAGTTTTTCACAGCAAAGGAAACCATCAACAAAACTAAAAGACAACCTACTGAATGAGAGAAGATATTTACAAATGATATATCCAATAGGGGTTAATATGCAAAATATATATAAAAAAAAACGACTCAACACCAAAAAAAAAAAAATCAATTTGATTACAAAATGGGCAGAGGACCTGAATAAACATTTTCCCAAAGAAGACATAAACATGGCGAACAGACACATGAAAAGATGTTCAACATTACTAATCATCAGGAAGACAAGCTTAATCACACAGGAACATTCCAAGCCCCGGCTTGGCTCACATCTGCTAACATCTCAGCCAAAGCAAATAAAATGGCCAATTTATAAGTTGGGGGACAAAGAAATATAGTCCAACCACCATGAGACCATGGCAAGGGTATGGAAATATGTTACTATCTGGAAGGAAGAATTGGGGCCAATAATTTAAAATACCACAATGATATTTGAACAAATATTTGAAAAAGTGAGTTTTTGCCAAATCTGGAGAACATTCTAGGACAGGAATCAGCCAGAACAAAGTCTTCAATGACTGATGTGCCTGCAACACTCCTTTAAAAAGTATGGCCAGGATTGCCAAAGTTGGGTGAGAAGGAACAAGAGTAGCAAAAAAACATGTCAGAAAAATAATGGAGGCCAAATAACATAGACTCCAAGAGCCATTGTAAGGACTTTGGCTTTTTAGTGCATGTGAAATTAGACTTATTGTAGTATTTGATGAGCAGAGTTAAATCATCTGGCTTAAGTTTTAAAAGGATCACTTTGGCTGCTGTGTTGAAAAGATAATGAAGGTGGGGAAGGAGACCTTTTAAAAGCTACTGAAGAAATCCAGATGAGACTCAAACAGGGTTGGTAGTAGTGAGAGTGGTTAAAAATAACATAATTTTAAGAGTTAATTTAATATCCTGATGGATTGGTGTGGCATATGAGAGAAAGAAGTTAAGGGGAATGCTCAAGTGTTGGTTTAAGCTAACAGAAGGAGTGGATTGTCATCAAGTGATAAGGGAAAACTGTGGGTAGAGGTTTTCAGGGAAGATAATGAGTTTGTTTTGAACCTGTAGAGTTTGAGATATCTGTTTAATTCTCAAATGGAGATCCTGAGTAGCTTGTTAGATATGGACTCCAGAGTTAAGAAAAAAGAGCTAGGCTCCAGGTATGAGTGTGGGAGTCACTGGCAGGTGGATGTTTGAAACCCATCAAATTGGTTGTGATCACCCAGGAAGTGGGTGAAAATAGAGAAGATGACCCTGGGATAGAGCTGCACTGTCTAGTACAACAGCCACGGGTCACAGGTAGCTGAGCACTCAAAATGGGGCTAAACCACACTGAGAAGTGCTGTAATATAAAATACACACCAGGGTTCAAAAACTTAATATGCATAAAAAGAATGTAAGATATAGCATAATTTTGAATTGATTCTATGTTGAAACGAAAGTATTTTAGGTCTATAGGATTATATAAAACAAATTATTAAAATAAATTTCACATGTTTATATTTACCTTTTTAAATTTTACTTTTATTTCTTGATATATTTATGTAAAATTAAACCTTTGAAACAATCACTTTATTGCTATTTCTTTACCCTTTTGTAAATCTTTCTATTTTTTTATTAGTGAAGTATAATTGACATACAATGTTATATTAGTTTCATGTGTACAACATATTGATTTGACAATTCTATACATTACTCAGTGCTCACCATAATTGTAGTCACCATCTGTCACCATGCAACATCATTACAGTATTATTGGCTATATTCCCTATGCTGCATTTTTTATCTTTGTGGCTCATTTATTTTATAACTGGAAGTTAGTTCCTTTTAATCCCCTTCTTCTGTTTTGCCCATTTCCCAACCAACTCCCCTCCGGCAACCACCAGTTTGTTCTCTGTATTAAGAGTCTGTTTGGTTTTTGGTTTTTTTTTTCTTTTGTTTTTTAGATTGCACATATAAGTATAATTATGTCTATTTTTCTTTTTCAGTATGACTTATTTCACTTAGCATAATACCCTCTATATCCACCCATGTTGTCATGAATGGCAAAATATACCATTTTTATGGCTGAGTAATATTCCATTGTGTTTGTTTGATGTGTGTGTGTGTATGTACGTGCACATGCACAAACACATTATTTCTTTATTCATGTATCAATGAATACTTGGGTTGCTCTCATATCTTGGCTATTGTAAATAATGCTGCAATAAACATAGGGGTGCCTGTATCTTTTTGAATTGGTGTTTTCGTTTTCTGTGAGTAAATACCCAGGAATGGAATTACTGCATTCTATGGTTTTTATATTTTTTTATTTTTTGAGAAACCTTCATACTATTTTCCACAGTGGTTGTACCAATTTACATTCACACTAACAGTGCACAAAGATTCCCTTTTCTCCACATCCTTGCCAACTCTTGTTTATTTCATTTTACTTTTCTTAGGGTATACTGGAAAACTTAAAATTCCATATTTTCCTTGCATCATATTTCTGTTGGACAGCCCTGAACAATAGTATTCTGACTGAAGATAGTGCCATGGTTAGATTGTTTTACTGTCGTCATTCTATGAGTAGTAAGAGATTAGATCTGAGAAAGCTAGGAGGCCACTATAGCTCAGATAACAAAAATGAGCACCTTAATTCAATTTTAAAAGTAGTAAATACGCAGGTTCTAAGTGAAGAACAGGAATCAATTGCATTAATGTCTCAAATAATACTATAATCATGAGACACTCTATCACTAATACTTGCATGAAGTTATTAAAACATTGAGTCAAAATTTCAATGAAAGAAAAAACTTTAAGTTTTGTCACTCATTGTAAGATATTCCAAAAGGAAGTTGCTGACAGTGAATTAGATTTGGTACATTAGCCTCCATATTAATTCTATGAATTATCTAAGGCTGTTAGAATTTTTGTGAGTTAGGTGTTATTGTTTGTTATCCTGTTTTTAAATTTTTTTTATTGTTAATGTGTAATTTTTATTTTATATAGACACATAATTCACAAATATATAATGTCAATACAGGCCAAAGGTCAAAAAAACACAAAACGTCAGTGATGTGCACGATTTTACATAACTAAATACTTTTAGAAATGACAAAATTATTATGGTGAGTAGTAGGTGGCAATGATGCAGCTCTAATTTTTCAGTGGTTATTGGGAAAATTAGGCAGTTAGATGTTAATGGTCATGCTAAACCCATAATGAGGAGGCAAATGATCACATTAACACACACCATATGTTTATAATCATTTTGTTACGGTTACTCTACCATCTCTAAAGCGAGAGAAAAAGTTCAATTTAAATTGGGAAGAGAAATAAGAGTACCTTCAACACTGAAGACAGGGATACAATGATTCTTTCTCCAGGAATCCTGTCTCCCTACTTTGCCTCTTGTTTTCTTAATGACTCATTGAATTTTATTTATTTCTTTAGTCTATCCACTCTTCTGTGTTCTTCTACCTATGAACAGCTAACTACCCTTATCCTTCTCTTTCTCTCTTCCTTGTCCTCAATTCACCTATCCTATATCTCTTTCTTTTTTCCTTTATGGCTTGGCTTAACCAATTTAAAGCCCCAGGCCACACTATCCATCTCCTATATTCTGGGATGCACGGAATCCTCCACAATACCACACACAAGTCACACCTACACACCATATCTACACTACACTCAGATGTTTACATTCAAAGGCACATTCTTGCAATGGTGGTTTTCCATTTCATTATCACCCCCCCCAAGGTGAACTGCCAGTAAATTACATAACCTTATACACATTTTGAAAGACAAAACTCTCTGAATTTTTAACTCAGTTTGGGAAAATATACTCAATATTTTGTATATCAATGATAAAATAACAATAGTTATTATTGATTAGTTCCTTTCTATTGATGATAGCTGCTTTGGATCGAATCCTTGTTATGTGACACACACAGATTTATGCATAGCTAGTACTCAGAGGAATCTGGGAAGTCTTTGATATCACCAGAATCAGGCAAATGAAGCATCTGCAGACCTGGGATTCCCACTCAGGAATGCCAAAGGTTGCCATGGCTGCTTTATTCATTATAGCACCAGAGTCCATAGTCTCTCATGGTTTAAATTTTTAACATATAAATAAAACATACATACACAAAAATCTAAAATCTTAATTGTACATCTCAGCTACCACAAAATTGTTATATCAATGTATCAACATCCAGGTCAAAAAATTTCTTAGAAAAAATTCTAGGATCTTAGAAGTCCCTCTCATGTCACTTCTTTCTCCCTCCTACCCTAATCATTAACCTGATTTCAGATATTATAGATTACTTTTAAGTGTTTTTAAACTTTATATAAGTAGAATCATATAGTATGTATTATTTTGTATCTGGCTTCTTTGCTCAATTTAGGATTGTGAGTCCCATCCTTGTTATTGATACAGTGGTTATTCATTCATTATTATTGATGATTAACATTCCATTATGTTAATCTACTATGTTTAAATAATCTAATGGATGGACATTTAGGTTGCTTCCAGTTTGGAGCATTATAATAGTTCCAGGGGCCACATAAGGAAAGGAAATCTGAAAAATATAGTTCTGAGCCTCAGGTGCAAGCAGTAGGACCAAGCTGGCTATAAATAACTCAGTGAATTCTTCTATATGTAACTATTACAACAACAACACAGTAAGACAGAAAGGTAGAAAAATACAAATCCCCATTTTACCAATGAACAAAGCAAAACTAATGAAAGGGTAGGTAATTCCTACTGAGTCACATAGAAAGTAAAGTGCAAAGAATTCAAATTCAGATCCTCCAGATGCTAAAAGGCTACTTAGTATTGACATGTTAGTGGCCCCATTTTTTCTGGGGCAAGAACATTCCTTCCCTTTACTACTAACTGAATAGTTAATTTTTTAAATCTGTGGGAAGTTTCCATGCATGCATAAAGCTTCATCAATGAAAAAAATAAGTGTCCATATACCCTGTCAGTTTCTAACAAGTTTTAGAAATGAAGGAAATTTTCAGAACAAGCTACTCATGGAAGACATTATGTGATCTTATATTTAAATATGTAAAATGAAACTTAAATATTTTCTGAATTATATTTTCCATTACTAAAATATTTTAACATTATATTAAAGTATTTGCATGTGAAATCAGCAAAATACAATATTGTCTACTAGTAAATCCATCAACTGGATGGATATATTTTCTTGTAATTCAACGTATGGGATCAGTAAATTATTACTGACAAAAATCTAAGTAAAATTTGACACTCTTTTTGCCCTATGAAGTCAACTTGAGGTGCCTGTAGTTCCATTTCCAATGCACATGTTACATTACTGAAGAGAGACTTTATGCCTTCTCCATCTCTGTACTATAGAACCTTTGAATTATCTTCTGAATGATTGTCTCAATGGTCCCACTAAAGAATTAAGATGATATCCCTCATGTTATAGCATTCCATAATTCTCTTACTGTTTATATATAAACATGGCTGGCTATTAATAAAAATGATTTTTGTTTCCAGTTTATCTTCTCAGGAGCCCTTGCAGTAATAGTAGAGAGGAGGCGTACAATGTTCTTGGTAAGTCAGAATGTTTGTAACAACTCTAGAGATAACAGTTTTATTTGACAAAAGAAGGAGGATCAGTAAGGAAGTAGCATTATCTCTGCATCCTTTGAGAAAGAACAAAGCTAGAGGCATCACACCTCCTGATATCAGATATACTACAAAACTATAGTAATAAAAATTGGATGGTACTGGCATAATATAGACACAGACCCATGGAACAGAATCAAGAGCCTGGAATTAAGTCACTGCACTTACAGTCAGCCAATATTTGATAAGGGACTCAAGAATACTCAACTGGGAAAGAATAGTGTTTCCAACAAATGGTGCTGGGAAAACCAGATACACAACATGCAGAACAATAAAACTGGATCCCCATCTTACACCACTGTTATTTTAAAAACATACTTCTAAGAAGAAGTTGGAAAAGATATATTTCTTGTGAACTTTAACTAAAAGAGGATTATATTAATATTATACAGAGTAGGCTTTAAAGCAAAAATTATCAAAGATTTTTATTAGAAAGGGACACTGCAGAATAATCAAAGATTTAGTCCAACATAATGTATAAATATCCTAAATATCTGTTCACCTATTAATGTAGCTTCAAAATAAGACAAAATTGACAAAATTAAAAAGAAAAAGAAATCTACAATCATATTTGGAAACCTTATGCAAATTTCTACCAGAGAATAGAAAAAAGAAGGTAATACCTCCCAACCCATTATTAAGATAGTGTATCATTGATCCTAAAACTCTACCAGGATCTTACAAGAAAAGAAAATTACAGACCAAAATCTCTCATGACCATAGATGTAAAAATACTAAAACACACATATATATGTATATATGCAAATAAAATATAAACTATTGTGAAAAATACAAATAGAGTATTGTGAAAGATACAAAAAGAACGATACATCATGTCTAATTCCAGAAATGCAAATTTAGATTAACATCAATATGGGGGCACCTGGGTGGCTCATTCAGTTAAGCATCTGACTCTTGATTTTGCCTCAGGTTGTGATCTCATGGTTGTGAGATCGAGCCCTGTGCTGGGCTCCACACCTGGTGTGGAGACTAAGATTCTCTCTCTCCCCATGCCTCCCTACCCCTCTCTCCCTCTCAAAAGGAATAAAGAAAGAAAGAAAGAAAACCATTTGTCTCGTCTTGACAGTGATTTTTTTGGATTTGACATCAAAGCCAAAGGCAGAAAAAGTGAAAATAAACAAATGGGACTGTACCAAATTAAGAAGCTTCTTCACAGCAAAGAAAACCATCAACAAAGTGAAAAGCCAACCTGCATAATGGGAGAAATGGTTACAAATCATATAGCAGATAAAGGGTTAACATCCAAAATATATAAAGATCAAATATAACTCAATAGCAAAAAAAAAATTTTTTTTAATGGGCAGAGGATTGAAATAGACTATTTAAAAAGTTTTCATTTAAATCCCAATTAATTAACATACAGTGTAATATTAGCTTCAGGTGTACAATATAGTGATTCAAAACTTTCATACAATACCAGGTGCTCACCACCCACAAGTGCACTCATAATTCCTATCCCCAATTTAACCCATCTCTCACCCACCTACCCCCTGGTAACTATCAGTTTGTTCTCTAGAGTTAAGAGTCTTTTCCTTGGGGGCGCCTGGGTGGCTCAGTGGGTTAAGCATCTGCCTTCGGCTCAGGTCATGATCTCAGGGTCCTGGGATTGAGCCCCACATCGGGTTCTCTGCTCAGCAGGGAGCCTGCTTCCCCCCCTCTCTCTCTGCCTTCTGTTCTGCCTTCTTGTGATCTCTCTGTCAAATAAATAAAGTGTTAAAAAATTTTTTCTTTAAAAAAGTCTTTTTCTTGGTTTGCCTCCTTATCTTTTTTCCCCCTTTGTTCATTTGTTTCTTAAATTCCACATAGGAGTGAAATCATATGGAATTTGTCTTTCTCTGACTGACTTATTTCACTTAGCATAATACTCTCTAGCTCCATCCATGTTGTTGCAAATGGCGAGATTTTATTACTTTTCATGCCATTATATAAAAAATGTCACATCTTCTTATCATTCATCAGTCGACGGACACTGGGCTCTTTCTATAATTTGGCTATTGTTGATAAAGCTGCTATAAACAACAAGGTACATGTAGCCCTTTGATTTAGTGTTTTTGTATTCTTTGAGTAAATACCTGATAAATACATAATAATGCAATTTCTGGATCATAAAGTAGTTCCATTTTTAATTTTTTGAAGAACCTCCATACTGTTTTCCAAAGTGGCTGCACCAGTTTGCATTCCCACCAAGAGGGCAAGAGGGTTCTCCTTTCTCCACACCCTCACCAGCACCTGTTGTTTTCAAAGGAAACATTACAGAAGGCCCAGAGGTACATGAAAAGAGGCTCAGCATCTCTAAACACCAAGGAAATGTCTATTAAAACCACAATGAGCTATCACCTCACACCTGTCAGAATGGCTAAAATCAAAATAGCAAGAAATAACAAGTGTTGGTGAAAAAGTGGAGAAAAGAAAACTCTCATGTACTATTGGTAGGAATGACTGGTAAAGTCACCATGGAAAACAATATGAAAGAGCCTCAAAAAATTAAAATGGAACTACCATGCGATCCAAAAATTCCATTTCCAGGTATTTATCTGAAGAAAACAAAAATACTAACTTGAAAAGATATATGCATCCGTATGTTCACTGCAGCATTATTTACAACAGCCATTCTTACTACAGTCAACCTATTGAATAGAAATAGAAATGACTTAAGAGGAAATAGAATTTGGGAGGTTGGAGGAGCCAGGTGGTGGGTATTATGGAGGGCACGCATTGCATGGAGCACTGGGTGTGGTGCAAAAACTATGAATTCTGTTACGCTGAAAAGAAATTTTAAAAAATCAATTATTAAATGTCCAAAAAGAATCCAAATATTTAGAAATTACACAACACATTTAATCACAAAATTTAGAGAATATTTTGAACTGAATGATGAAAACACTACATATCAATATTTTTGAGATAAAGCAATGCTTGAAGGAAATTTACAGCATTGAAAGTATGTATTAGAGAGGTGCCTTGGCGGCACAGTTGGTTGAGAGTCCAATTCTTGGCTTTGGCCCAGGTCATGATCTCATGGTAGTGAAACTGAGGCCCACATTAGGCACTGCGCTCAGGGAAGAGTCTGCTTAGGACTCTCTCTCTGTCCCTCGGCCCCTCCCCACCCCCACTTCCTGCCCGCACGTGCACACATGCTCTCTGTTGCTCTTTCTCTGAAATAACTGGATAAATCTTTTTTAAAAAACACATAGAACTATATATTAGAAAAGATGAAGTGTTCAAAATCCAATTTCCAACTTAAAAAGCTAGAAAAGAAAGCACATATTTAATACAAAGTAAATAGTAAGAAATAATAAAGAGCAGATGCCACTAAAATGGAAAATAGATAAATAATAAAGAAACTAGCAAAGCTGAAAATTTGTTCTTTGAAAATATTAATAAGATTGATAAACCTCTGGTAAGACTAATCAGGAAAACAATAAAATATAAATTACAGTATCAGAAATGAAAGATGGGAGACGCCTGGGTGGCTCAGTTGGTTAAGCGGCTGCCTTCGGCTCAGGTCATGATCCCAGCATCCTGGGATGGAGTCCCGCATCGGGCTCCTTGCTCGGCAGGGAGCCTGCTTCTCCCTCTGCCTCTGCCTGCCACTTTGCCTGTGCTCGCTCTCTCACTCACTCTCTCTCTCTGACTAATAAATAAATTTAAAAAAAAAAGAAATGAAAGATGGAATATCACTACAGGTCCTAGAGACCGTAAAAAAAATAAGGAAATACTACAAATGACACTATATACTAAGAAATCGTGAAAAATGAACTTACAAAACAGAAACAAGAAGTAGGAAATGTAATTATCTCTGCATTTGTTAAAGGAATTATATTAATCATTAAATATCTTTCCATGAAGAAAATTCAAGACACACATGTTAAGTAATACATTTATCAAGGATTTAATAAACAAATGATATCACATGGTACGCAAAAGATTTCAGAAAAGAAAGGGGAAGGAACATTTCCCCAACTGACTTTTTGGAGTCCAAAAAGATCCTGACACCAAAAATTTGCAAGAACCTTAAAAAAGGAAAATAGGAGATCACTATCTGTAATGAATGGTGATGTCAAAATGCTTAAATATCATAAATCATGTTCAGTGATATTTTTAAAAGCATAATGGACTGGAATTTATTCCAGGAATGCAAGCTTGGTTCAACATTCAGAAAACAACTGATAAAGAGATGAAGGAAAATCATTTGAAATGTTTGAGAGTTTTTTTAGGGGTACCTGAGTGACACAGTCAGTTAAGTGTCTGATTCTTGGTTTTGACCCAGGTGGTGGGATCTTGGGGTCATGGGATCAAGCCCCACACTGGGCTACAAGCTGTGCATGGGGCCTTCTTGGGATTCTCTCTCTGTCTTCCTCTGCCCCTCCCCCTGCTCTCATTCTCTCTCTCTTTCCCTCTCTATTTCTCAAATAAATAAATAAATCTTTAAAAAATGTTTTTTTTAAAAGCTCTTATTGAACTATTAATAGAAAGGAACATCCTCAACCTGCTAAAGAACACCTACAAAAAAAGCTATAGTTAATATTACACTAATGGTAAAAGACTAAATGGTTTCCCTTTGGATCAGAAGTGCTGCAAGAAATTATTATTTCACCAAATTTTTTAATATTGTGCAGGAGTTCTTTTTTTTAAGATTTCATTTATTTATTTGTCAGGGAGAAAGAGAAAGCTATTGTGCAGGAGTTCTTGTCCAGTGCAGTAAGTCAAGAAGAAATAAAAGGCATAAGTTTAAAAAGCTAACAGTAATTCCTACTTTAATCATGGATACCCTCATACGTCCTAAGAAGTCTACGGAAAAATATTCAACTAATAAGAATTTATCAACATTGAGGAATCCAAATTCATATAAAAATCCATTGTTTTTCTATGTATTGGAGATGAAATTTGTAAAACACCTTTACAGTCACACTCAGAAATAAAACACTTAGAAATTATTTTCCCTAAGTATTAACGAAATATTTCTAAGACCTCTCCATAGAGAACTGCAAAACATTGAAGAGAGAAGCTGAACAGTATCTAAATAAATGGGTATGTTCATGGATGGAAAGACAAACGTTTTTCAGATGTCAGTTTTTCCTCAAATCATTTTATAGACTCAATATAATCCCAATCAAAACTTTAAAAGGATTTTTTCTCAGTATTGGTAAGTTGATTTCAAAAATCCATTCGGAAATAGCCAAAAAGGAAGAAAGTATAAAACTCAATGATGGGGCTCTACCCGGGTATTTTAAAAAGATATGTATTTTTGTAAAGAGAATGGCATTAAGTATATAAATTAAAACTTTTTTTCTAGAAAAAAAAGAAATTATAAAACTAGTATTACTTGATTTTAAAACGTACTATATAGCTACCACAATCAAGACAATATTACTGAGTGCATGTGTGTGTGCACATGTGTATTTAATCCAGCTTGTACACTGGGAAATGTATGCGTATACATATACACTGGGATATATATATATATATATATATACATGTGTGTGTATATATATACACACATATATATATGGATGGATATATATATACAAACATATATAAAGGTCAATAAGGTCAAATGTTTCAATTTTCTACTCTTCTACTCTTTCAGTTTTGTCCACTTGTCTTATCAAGTACTTAGAAAGACATTTCAAAATCTATTATGATTGTGGATTTTTCTATTTCTCCTTTCAATTCTTCAATTTTTGCTGGTAAAACTCTGTGCTGTGCAGAACACCTCGTCCCATGGCCTTACCTATGTATTTCCTCAACAAGGGTGTCTCTTTTTCTATATAATATTATTGTCCATAACCATTTGTTCATATAATTAAAAATCTATTAAATATCTCATTTGAAAGATGAAATTACATTTAGATACTACAATTTACTAACCAATGATGTTGGGTGTTTAGATTATAAAAATGAGTTAATGAACATTTTATTTTAATGTGATTATCTCTCTTTAAGGGAGAATTATTACAAAAGAATAAATGAATATCACTGTACAACAATGAATAGCATATAGACAAACATATGATTTATCCAGTGAAATAGGTTTCAGAATCCAGTTTAAGTTTTCTTTTTTATTATCTAATTCATATAAGATAGAATGAATTCTACTGGTGCAAATGAGAAGAAGGAAGTAAGTATAAGAGAAGGATGTCCCCGAAAGTAGTATCATAGGGCTTATCAACGCTCTGACTTCATGTATGGATGAACTGTAATTATACAACAACATTGTATGTATTGTCCCAAATACATAGCCTGACAGGAGTGTGACTAAAAATAGAGCAGTCACTGCCAGCAATGTCATTCCCCACCAGGCTCCTTGCTGAGCAGAAAGCCTGATGCGGGGCTCAATCCAAGGACCCTGAGATCATGACCTGAGCCAAAGGCAGAGGCTTAACCACTGAGCCACCCAGGCGCCCCTTCTATTTGTACTTAATATGCACTTGCTTGCCTTCCCCAGTAGTCTTCCTTGAGTGCAGAGACCACTTCTTTTCTCCTTCTTCATCTAATAAGACAGATGATAGTTTACATGGTACAGAACTAACATTCAATAATTATTTGTCAGGGAAGGCATAAACATAAGCGTGCTACATCAAAAGTCATATATTTTTCCGAAATTGTTTAGTTCTCTTGGGCTCCTGACAAATCCACAGTTCTGATGGTCCTTTTAATGACCTTACTATTCAGAAAAGGTCAGAATATACATAAATCTTCTACTTGAATATACTTGGCAGTGATGTATATGGATAACTTCCAGTGACCAGGTGACTCTTTTTATCTATTTTAGCTATCTTATACCATAATACTGAACATTGTAAGTGCCTGCATTGCAGTGAGTGGTCTGCTTTTACTATCAATTGAGCTTATTATATATAGTCTGAGTACATACGCTCCTATTTGGCCAGAGGTAAGTACCAGGTTTCTGTGAAAATCTCACCACAAATTTAGAATTAGATTTAAATTATTTGATGAGTGATCCAAGTATTTAAGTATTATGCAAGATATGACAGTGATCGTTATCACATCCTTGTGACCTTTAACATATCTGGTGCATGTACATACATACTACAGATGTGGTTCAAATTACAGGTTACATTTCTCAACCTAGGATCGCCCAAAGTAAGCCAATGGAATGTATTATATATTTTAATAGATATATTTTGAGTGATTTAGCATTATATTCAGTTCTGGTCTCACCTGGTATCCAAGATCTTTTTACAATAGGCAGCTCAGTTCTTTCAAGGTCACCGCATCTCTGAGACCAGTTTGCCTAGGCCTTAAATGATCAATTTTGTTATAGCATGATTTGATTTTCAAAGAAGGAGAAAACATCCTTATGTACTTGTGATGCCTAGGGCTTTATGTTCTTTGGGGATGAGCGAATAAATCTAGACTCTATAGAGGTATATAATTCGGAACATATGTACATCTAGGTCTGTATGCACGTGACTATACAGACTTCTTGGACTGCCTGCTTTGGGTCTGTCAGTCTGCCCGTCAGGAGGTCTGTGTGAGTCTGTTTAAGTGTGTCCATGTTTGTGCTTCAGAATCTGTATATATTTCTGTTTCTGTCCGTGTGGAACTGTGGATATCTGTGTACTTCAAAATATAGGTTTGTTCACGTGCAGGGGAGAAGAAGCTAAAAGTCAAGGAGATGAGAATCAGTGCTAAGCAAGTCGAGTAGAAATTAAGACCATAAATTCTAAAGCCTTTACTGTGGATACCTCTCTTTCCATTCTATTCTGTCTACCCAATTGTTTGACAAAAGATCGAAAGAGCTGGGCCTTTGACCAAGACCTGGAAACCAACTTTTCTTTCTCAATTTCTAATTGAGCCCTTTGGAGGTTGCCGGTTTTTTAATTCTTAGCCTAATACAGCATACTCTCCTTCCTTCAACATCCCGAACGCTTAGTCAATTAGCTTAGTTCCAAAGCATATGTTGGTTTGCATTTTGCTGATTTTTTTTCTCATTTCTACATAGCTTTGAGAGTGATTTTATAGCAAGTGTGATTGTAAACTTCCCCAAAGAATTATTTATGTCTCTGACCCAATTTAAAAAATAAACTAAGAAATGTTAAGCTACTTGTTCAGGGTCAGAGCTATTTACTTGCAGAACATTCATTCTAGTAAAAAATGCTCTAAATTTCAAGTCATTTCACTACACAAAATTGAATTCTAACAGAAATCCGTTATAAGACACAGCAAAGAGCCATCTTACTGCTGCAGGGAATGCTAATATTTTAGGACACATACTCTGAAGGATACCTTAAAGTAAAAGCTTAAATAAAAATAAATGTCCAGGTATTGCTTAAGATTATATTTGCATAACAGAAGTGTCTCATTTTGCTGCTTTGGAGTGCAATTATAATCTTGATTCTTTCATTTTTCCAATTCATCTCTTAAACCACCAATGTTCATATTAGCAAGAAATCCGAGGTCTCCCTCATGAGGTCATTTCTTTCCCGGTGATCCTCTCAAGTTACTCAAGAACACTGAGAACCAAAGATTCCATATGGACTTCAGACCCCTAGTTGCTACAATCCCCAAGCATCTCAATGGCCTACCAGCATACCCATAATTTCACTTACTATCATACAGTGTCAGGATTGAAAACTGGTCCCAGTAGCCGTTGGTGGCCTTGTCACAAAAGTGCTTTAGGTGTTGGAAGCTTCCAGTGTTCTGGATATTCTACAAATATCCAGCTATCCTACAAGGATATAGGTCTATTGGGGTTTATAGTCAGAGGCACAATCTCAGGAGGAAGCCACCTCCCCAGAGGACGTGTAAGCCCTTTGTTGAGCCTGAGTCACAAACCCAGACTTTTTTTCCTTCACGTAAGTTCTTCTATACCGCCCTTTCCCAGAAGAGGCCTAACTCTGAACATCTCTCTGTTAGATTAATTCTGTAACACTTGACCTCAAAAATATCTCAGTTCCACCTTCTCCAGAGGCTCATTGGCCTCAGTGAAAATTCGCTTTCCTTATCCACAACAACACCCAGGAAAACACAGTTGATGATTCTCATTAGCCATTTGGCAGAAATTTGGTGGCCTAATCTAATTGTCAATAATTATCAGTTACCATTATGATCAAGAAAAGTATAAATAAATACCCATTGCTTCAGGGGATGGGGATCTATTGAGTAGTTTTTCTCTTTTATTTTTCATCTTCCTGCAATTGTACAATTCCTTATTATTTCTAATGTGTTAATATATAAAGATCTGTAAGGAATGTATATTTTATTTTTGGAAACAGAGAAGTGGTAAAATTCTTTCAGAATATCTGTTCCTATTCACCTTCCTCGAGTTGTTTTTGGCATGTACAGTGGTCCACTGGGGATACAAAGCAAAATATCATGGATAATAAAGACATGGTAAGTATCTCATTTCTCCCTTGGTGAATTAGAAGATAGTGGCTTCTGTTATGAACCCTGTTTGAGGAACCGAACTAAGGTTTTGATAAGAATTTAGTGTCCTCTTAAAGCTGTGTTATAGGTAGCTGAAAGCACCCTGTACTCCTGTGTACTAAATGGGTTTCTCTACAAGTGAGGGTAAATAATTTGCTCTAGACAAAGGTGTGTCATATTGCATAATATTTTTATGTTCACACCTCATGAGAGAACATGAGATGTGTGATTTGCTGGCTCGAGTCTGTTTAGTCTGACAGACATTTCCACTGGAAACAAAAAAAAACAACAACAACAACAAAAAACTTTGTGGATGTTGTGACCAGGTGCAGGGATTTGGGATGCTAAGGTATCACAGTTTTCAAAGTTTGAGAGAACATGTTGGGTAGCAAAATGCAGAACTTTAGTGTTTTCAGAAACCGTGATTTTGAAGTAACTGGAAAGGTGCAAAAGATGGTATAAATGCCATTTTTAGTAAAAGCCATCCTCCTACTTCCTCCACATCAGCTACTCCAGGTCTAAAGACAAGCTTTACCTCCAGCTGATGTCAACATCACTGAATCTGAGAACTTTAGTAAAAGATACATCTGCCCTTTCCTCCCCAGCACCCATACCAAAGGTCCAAGCTTCAGGATCAATACAATTATAAAAACGACCCAGAAGGAGCACTAAGTTAATTGTAGAGGAGAGAATAATTTATCCATAAATTCTAGACCAGATACATAGAGAGATTTAGGAAATGACAAGTAGGAATCAGAACATCTAGGACCTGGGGTCTTGGACAGATGTAGAAAAAATATTGGAGAGAAAAAAGAGAAGGAGACCCTTACAGATTCTGTTTTCAAATATTCTTGGTTCTAAGACTTCATAAGTACTTGGATGAAGCCACTGATACCCAGCTAATACCACCCTCCACTTCAAGCATCTGCTAAGGATAGGCACTGAAACAATCATACTGAAGTACAAATGACTGAGATCAAGTCAACCATTGTTCTGATAGAAGTACAGAAATACAAATTGCCCAAATAATGTGAAAAAAAATGGAAGAGACCCAAGGAAACCTTTGATCTAAGCTATGAGGTGAGGAAGAAGGATATGAGTAAATCCCAGCTTTGAAAGCTATACCCAAGACTGTTGGGTTTTATTCCTAGCGAAAGTGTCATGTGTGGAATGTATGATGATGAAAATTACAGAACACCAGAATATGCAAAAGCTTCCTCAAGCAACATGTTTCTTGGGATATCAAAAATTAACAATGGGGAGGAAAACTTTGCAAAAAATTTACTGAAAGGCAATCAGGGACCCAGCTATCAGGTTTTCAATACCCTAATTTCTATGGAATGACATCTTACTCACATATTCTCAAAAGGAATTGCCTTTTGCAGTAAAAATGGAGATGTAGCCTCTGAGTATCGAGAGAGTAGAAAATCCAAAGGGAGAAGTTTTTGCAGATAATCCCATCTCTGTGCCTAATTATCAGATTAATTCAACACTATGGAGTATTATGCCTCCATCAGAAAGGATGAATACCCGACTTTTGTAGCAACATGGACGGGACTGGAAGAGATTATGCTGAGTGAAATAAGTCAAGCAGAGAGAGTCAATTATCATATGGTTTCATTTATTTGCGGAGCATAACAAATAACACTGAGGACATGGGGAGATGGAGAGGAGAAGGGAGTTGAGGGAAATTGGGGGGGAGATGAACCATGAGAGACTATGGACTCTGAAAAACCACCTGAGGGTTTTGAAGGGGCGGGGGGTGGGAGGTTGGAGGAGCCAGGTGGTAGGTATTATGGAGGGCATGCATTGCATGGAGCACTGGGTGTGTTGTAAAACTATGAATTTTGTTACACTGAAAAGAAATGAAATAAAAAAATAGAGATTATTTAAGCAGAGCAATCTGCAGATTAAGATGATAAACTAAACAAGGAATATTTATGGAATGGTAAGTAGATTAATGAGTATGGAGTAAGATCTGTGTGGCAGTCAGTGGTGGGAAATGGGAAAGAAAGTAGATTGAGTCTAAATTATTACAGAAATGAATGTTGTGCTATAAGATCAAACTCTCATTTTGTAAGTGTTGCCTGCCTAAATTTTAATTTTGGGAGATGGAGAAAATGAGGAGATTAGATAGATAGATAGATAGATAGATGTGTGTGTATACACACACATATATATTTATATTTATATCATATCAAAATGATTGTCAGATTTTTTTCCCATTTGAGAGAGCTTCTCAGCAGCCTGGCCAGGGCAGTTGTGTCATGGTTGTGTTCTTAAATGGAAGAAAAGACAAAGAAATGATTTTGTGGGTGAGATGGTAAGTTCAGTTTGAAAAATATTTGAAGTGCTTTGGGATCATCTAACTTGAAACCTCTAGTAAAAGTTGGAAATATAAGCCTAGAACTAGAGTGGTCTAGGATGAAGTTTCAGCATTAGGATTGCTATAAATTTATAGGTGGTTGACCAAGCTGTAGGCATAAATGGTGTTGCCCATGGAGAAACTGTAGATCTAAAGCTGGAAGAGTCAAGGGACATAATAGGAGCATAAGAAGATTAAGGCCCAGGTAAAAAAGCCAAGTTAAAGGTCAAGTTTGTGAGACCAGAAAATGATGGCCAAGTAGTAAAATGGGGAGCCATAAAATGAGGAGCAGTAAAATGGGAATGCCTTTTGTTTTCTCTAAAACCATTCAACTAAGAATTTTAAAAAGAAATTATGGTTCTAGCCAAAAGGAAGATAAACAGACACACACATGCACACATGTGTGCACATACACATCAAATTCATAATTCTCCTATGAATAAATTGGAGGGAAAAAAGAGGAAAAATTATAAATTGAACACATAAGAATGTACAATTTTCTATTCAGAATTTAAACTGATAGGTACTCAACAGTACACTAAATAATGCAATTTAGTTTGAGTAGAAAGCTATATGTTCTTATGTGATCAATCAGTATTTAGGGATCTATCTATTCATATAGAATTGTTTTTGGCTATCAACCTAAAGAAACAAAAAAGAAGGAGGGGAGAAAGAAACGGAAGAGAAGGAGAAAGGGAGAGAGGAAGAGAGGGAGGAAGAAGGGAGGAAGGAAATTTTTTTAAAGCAGCAAAAGCACATGGAATGGGGCACCTGGTGGCTCAGTGGGTTAAAGCCTCTGACTTTGGCTCAGGTCATGATCCCAGGGTCCTGGGATGGAGCCCCGCATTGGGCTCTCTGCTCAGTGGGGAGCCTGCTTCCTCCCTCTCTCTCTGCCTGCCTCTCTGCCTACTTGTGATCTCTGTCTGTCAAATAAATAAATAAAATATTTTTTTAAAAAACGCACATGGATTAATTTTTAAAACTCAAGGATAAGAACTTTCCAACGAGCATTCTTTCTAAATTCTACTCAAAGTCCTGAAGTTCTTTATTTTGGAGTATGCTAATGATTCAATTTACTAACATCCAACTTACCTCAGGTACATGGCAGAAGGGGATCCTTTTCCTACATATTAAAGAACCATTATGACCTCAGTCAAGGAGAAAAGTTTAGTGGTGAATGAAGAACTTCATTTTGTTCAAGAGACTTCTTGGAAAATGAATTTTAATTAAGTCCACCTCAGCATATCCTTTCCCCCATTTCATTAATAAAAATTTAAATTGATAAGTATGGTTTTTCTTCTGTGTGGGGTGGTGAGCATAAATTAATCTCAAGTTGAATCTGGTCAGAGATTCTCCCATACAAGAGAGATTCTAAAAATGGGTACATGTTTCTGGAGTGAGATTTAGGTCTAATATTATAGGATGATATGCTAAATGCTGACTCAAGGAAATCATTTCACTGTAAAAGGAAATTAAATTAAATTAAAGTAAATAAAATTAAATTATAAAAAGTTGTCCCATTGCCTTTGAAGGTCTCTCAACAGATTAGCTCGAAACACAAATTCTAATTATTTCTTACCAGATGTTGCTAAAATTTGCATAGCCTACCTAGAGCAGAGAAAAGTATATTATAATTTAAAATCTCCTTACATTATTGAAACTACACAAATGAATGTCTCCTGGATTTTATTTTTCTAGGAAGTCTAATTCCCAAAATGTTACACATTTTTGTCCACAAGTTTACTTTATGTTTAATCACACTTTGAATTTTATAAACATTTTAGGTACATTATCTTATTAGAAATTTTTATGTCTCTAAGGATTCCTCTACTTTTAAAAAATACCTTACCCCATATCCCATGCCCCACTCCCACTTCCCTCCCTCCATGAGCAACTGTCCCATTGTATATAACTTGCATATTTATAAGTATTTCTGGACAATGCATGGCATTGTACTGTAGGCATGTATTTGTAATTTATGGAGCTTATACACACACACCTGCACGCATACTTTTTTCTCTCAGCAGTATGTTTTTAAAATCCATCCACATAGCTATGAGTACATCAATCAATTGATTTTAAATGCATCCCAGTAGTTACAGCATGCATCCAGAACATTTTACACACTCACTTTCCCAGAAATAGACATCTATGTTGCCTACAATTCTTTGCCCCTTGAAGAATTTCTTTGGGAAATGAACTCAGGAGTGGAATATCTGTGTGCTATATGTATACATCATTTGATCATGAAGTGTAAGAATTTCCACCATTTAGAAGAGTCCTCTGTTGCAGAACCTTTAAGTTATGCACTGTTTCTTCAGTTCCTTGGGGATTCACATATTATAGATAGACAATAATGTCACTTCCTATTTTCCAGTGTAGCAAGGGATTTTTTTTTTATTGGAGTTGATATGAGGAAGAAGGTGCCTCTGTTCAGTCAACCCTCATGAACTAAAACTATTGGAGAGACGTCAGTACCTGCATAGGTTAAGAGGAAATGTAAAATAGGGAGTAAGGTGTGAATATACTGGGAAGAAAGCAGTAATTGTTGGGATAAAGATCACAAGCCCATGAAAGGATGTGAGGTTAATAGGACAGGAACATATAGACATACGCTTTAGAACAGAGGGAGGATACCCAATTCTCAGCAAGTAAATATGAAATAATTGTTATAATTATAATTAGAAATTATAACTGTTATAATGCTAAATACATACATTGGAGAGAGATAAGGAAAGAAAGTGATAGGCTTTATTTTCCCTTCAAAAAAATGGTGAAGCAGTCATCTAAGAGAGAAGGGTGGTAGTTAGTACAGTACTTATTTGGATTAAGAGGTATAGGAATTAGATACAGAAATGATCAAATCAGAGTCAAAGAATTGATGAAAAGCACAGAGGAAGCCAGTGAGATTTGAGACCAGTATTTGTTGTGATTGTGAAGGTTTTCCTACGATATTCCATACAGAGATGGTAGAATTACAATGTGGAAAACGTGCATTCATTAGTTCTAATAAGAAGGTAACTAGTTGGATCTGTGGGATCCCACCTGAAGAAGGATGTGATGCCAGAGAAGAGCCAATAATTTTGAAAGAACATAGAGTTCCAGGGGCCAATGCTTTCAAACATTGCTTACCAGCACATAAGATGCCTTTGTGGGAATTAGAAAAAAGCATCCCTTCTAGAAAGAGTTCAAATTTCTCAATGGCAAGCCCTCTGGTTGAATTAGAAGATAAGTCCCTCTCTGCCCAGTAAAATGAGGAATTGAGGCCCCTTTCTCCTGGCTGACCAACTCCAGCACCAGGGGAGTCAGCTCTGCAAGTGGAGCTCAAAAATTCAGCCTCAATTTTTTTAAATTTATTTTTTTAAAGATTTTATTTATTTATTGACAGAGAGAGAGAGAGAGATCACAAGTAGGCAGAGAGAGAAATGGAAGCAGGCTCCCTGCTGAGCAGAGAGCCCAATGCAGGGCTCTATCCCAGGATCCTGAGACCATGACCTGAGCCGAAGACAGGGGCTTAACCCACCGAGCCACCCAGGTGCCTCCAGCCTCAATTTTTGCCCCCATTGCCATGCACCCTAGCACAGGGCCCCAGCTGCACAGTCTGGTCTAGATCAACACAAAGAGTAGCTCTAGACAGGGTCATAATATATGAAAACTAGAGAATGGTTATTTCTGATCACAGGGCAAGATATTAAAATTAGGAAACCAGAGAGAATTAGCGCCAAGTGATCAGAAGCGACAGGGTCATTCTTTTATCAAACACTACTTATTGACTACCTACAATACACCAGACATGATTCTTTCTTCTGAGAACCCAGATGCAAACAAGAGTCAAGACCTCATCCTCATGGAGCTGATATTCTAGGGTAAGGAAGACAGCAGCACTATTTGGATCATACTCTGGTCAGCAAATCAAACATATGAAAATTTAAACAGCCACTCCTGCCCTCTGCCTCCAAAAAAGAAGAAAGAATCACTGGTCATTTTTGGAGGGTGCCCATCCCAAACTTCATAACTAAAGAGACAAAATCAAGTATGCATCCTGCTTTAAAGAAAGAAATTTCACTGAGAAATCATTCACAAATCATAAAATTCACTTATTTGAAGTATATAGTTCCTTAGTTTTTTAGTACATTCACGAAGTTGTGCCAATACCACCACTACCTAATATTGTACCATTTTTATCACTCAAAAGAGTAACCCCAAACCTATTAGCAGTCCTTTAAACAATTCCTGACTTACTCACCCCAGCCCCAGGATAACACTTTCTGTCTCAATGGGTTGTCTCTTTGGGCTATTTCATAGGAACCTCTCTTGTGACTGACTTCTTTGACTTGGTATAATGTTTTCAAGGCTTGTCCATGTTATAGAATGAATCATCAGTTTGTTCTGTTTCACTGCCAAATACTTCATTTTATGGATAGACTACATACTACTTATTCATTCATCAACAGATGGATATTTGGGTCATTTCCATTTTTTGGCAATTTTGGATAATATTGATATAAACATTGTGTAAAATTTTGGGGTAGATTTGTATTTTCAGTTCTCGGGTATACACGTAGGAGGGGAATTTCTAGGTCACATAGGAACTCTGTGTTTAACATTTTAAAAAACTGCTTAACTTTTCCAAAGGAGCTGCCCAATTTTACGTTTCCATCAGCAATGTTTGTATGTTCCAGTTTCTTCACATCCTCACCAACACTTTTGCCTGGATTTTTAAATTGTAGCCATCCTAGTGGGTGTGAAGCAGTATCTCATTGTGGTTTCAATTTGCATTAACCTAATGACTAATGAGGCTGAACATCTTTTTACATGCTTACTGGCCATTCGTATATCTTCTGTGGGAGACTTTCAATTCCAATCCTTTGCCATTATTTTAAATTGAGATGTAACTGAAATATAACATTGTATTAGTTTTAGGTGAACAATGTAATGCTTTGATATATGTATATATGGGTGAAATGATTGCCACAATAAGTTTAGTTTACATCCATCTGCACATGTAGTTATAAATTTGTGTGTGTGTGTGTGTGTGTGTGTGTGTGTGTGTGATGAGAATTTTTAAGATCTACTCTGTTAGGAACTTTGAAATACATAATACAGTATTGTTAACTGTGGTCACTATCTTATACATTATATCCCCAGGACTTATTTATCTTATAACTGGAAGTTTGTATGTTTTGATAACCTTCACCCATTTCGCCCAAACCCCAGCCCCTACCTTTGGCAACCATCACTCTGTTCTTTATATCTATGAGGGTTTTTTTTGTCTATTTGTTTGTTTTAAATTCTACAAATAAGTGATATCATACAGTATTTACCTTTCTCTTTCTGACTTATTTCACTTAGCATAATGCCCTCAAGATCCATCCGTGTTGTTACAAATGGCAGGATTTCCTTCTTTTCTATGGGTGAATAGTATTCCCCTGTGTGTGATTGTCCATGTGTGTGACATTTTTGTTATCCATTCATCTGCCAGTGGGTACTTAGATCATTTCCATATCTTGGCTATTGTAAATATTGCTGCAATGAACATGGGAGTGCAGATATTGTTCCGAGATAGTGATTTCATATCCTTCATATAAATACCCAGCAGTGAAATTGCTAGATCACATGGTAGTTCTATTTTCAATTTTTAAATTCAAATATAATTAATTATATATGTGTGTATATATGACTATAGATATAGATATATAGACACATATGTCTATATGTCCCTGTCCTATATATAATTACATGTAAATATAATATATTTAGTGTTATATTAATTTCAGGTATACAATATAATGATTCAGCAATTCCATACATTTCTCAGTGCTCATCAAGATAAATGTATACTTAATTCCCTTTATTTCACCCATCCCTCTCACCCATTTTCCCTCTGGCAACCTCTAGTTTGTTCTTTGTATTTAAGAGTCTAGTTTTTAGTTTGTCTTTTTTTTTTCTTCATTTGCTCATTTGTTTGTTTTTTTAAGTTTTTAAGGAGAATTTATAATGCTTTCCAAAGTAGCTATACCCACTTACAATTTCACAACAGTGTGCAAGTGTTCCCTTTCCTCCACACTCTCACCAACACTTGTTATTTCTTGTATTTTTTTTACTTATTTTGATTTTATTAGTTTTCTGACAAATAAAAATTGTATACATATTAAGGTACACAACATGAGGTTTTGATATATGTATAAATTATGAAATAATTACCATAATCAAACTAATCACCTCTCATAATTACCTTTTTCTTTCTTGTAGTAAGAACACTAGAGATCTACTGCCTCAGCAAATTGCAAGTTTACAACACATTAACTATTGTCACCATGCTATACATTAAGTCTCCAGAACTTACTCATCGTATAACTGAAAGTTTGTACCTTTTGATCAATATCTCCCCTTTTCTCCCACCCTCTAGGCCCTGGTTATCATCATTCTACTGTTACTATGAGTTCAACTTCTTTTTATTTATTTATTTATTTATTTATTTATTTATTTATTTATTTTCAGCGTAACAGAATTCATTGTTTATGCACCACACCCAGTGCTCCCTGCAATACGTGCCCTCCATAATACCCACCACCTGGCTCCCCCAAACTCCCACCCCCGCCCCTTCAAAACCCTCAGATTGTTTTTCAGAATCCATAGTCTCTCATGGTTCATCTCCCCTTCCAATTTCCCTCAACTCCCTTCTCCTCTCCATCTCCTCATGCCCCCATGTTATTTGTTATGCTCCATAAATAAGTGAAACCATATGATAATTGACTCTCTCTGCTTGACTTATTTCACTCAGCATAATCTCTTCCAGTCCCGTCCATGTTGCTGCAAAAGTTGGATATTCATCCTTTCTGATGGAGGCATAATACTCCATAGTGTATATGGACCACATCTTCCTTATCCATTCGTCTGTTGAAGAGCATCTTGGTTCTTTCCACAGTTTGGCGACCGTGGCCATTGCTGCTATAAACATTGGGGTACAAATGGCCCTTCTTTTCACTACATCTGTATCTTTGGGGTAAATACCCAGTAGTGCAATTGCAGGGTCATAGGGAAGCTCTATTTTTAGTTTCTTAAGGAATCTACACACTGTTCTCCAAAGTGGTTGCACCAACTTGCATTCTCACCAACAGTGTTAGAGGGTTCCCCTTTCTCCACATCCTCTCAATGTGGTTTTAATTTTAAATGGGCAGAAGACATGAACAGACACTTCTCCAATGAAGACATACAAATGGCTATCAGACACATGAAAAAATATTTCTTGTATTCTTGATAACAGTCCTTCTAACAGGTATGAGCTGATATCTCATTGTGGTTTCGATAGGCATTTCCTTGATGATTAGTGATATTGAGCACCTTCTCATGTACCTTTGCCAAATTTTTAATTAGAATTTCTTTTTTATTGTTCAGTTGTTAAGTTGTTTTATTCTTCAGTTAAGAGTTCTTTACATATTCTCAATGCAAGTCCCTTATCTGATATATTATTTGCAAATATTTTCTTCCATTAGGTGGGCTTCTTTTTGCTCTCTTGTTGGTGTCCTTTGCTACATAAAAGTTCTTAATTTGGATGAAGTCAAATTTATCTATTTTTTTTTCTTTTATCACTTGTGCACTTAGTGTCATATCTAAGAATCTGTTACCCAATTCAAGGTCATGTATATTTGTACCTATGCTTTATTCTAGGCATTTTAGAGTTTTAGCACTACCATTTAGGTCCTTGGTCACTTTTGAATTAACTTTATATATGCTGTGAGATAGGAATCAAACTTCATTCTTTTACACATGGATATCCAGTTTTCCCAGCATTTGTTGAAAAGCCTATACTTCCTTCCATTGAATTGTCTGAATTGCATTGCCAAAATCTGAGCAGCCATAAATGTAAGGGTTTATTTCTGGAATCTCAATTTTGTACCATGGATTTTTATGTCTGTCTTTATGACAGTATCACACTGTCTTGATTACTGTAGCTTTGTAGTAAGCACTGAAATCAAGAAGACTATGAATCTTTCTTTTTTTCAAAATCACTCAAGCTATTCTGAGTCCCTTGTATTTCCCTAATTTAGGATTGGCTTGTCAGTTTCTGCAAGAAATTCAGTTGAGATTTTGATAAGGATTATCAATGTGAGGATTACTATCCTCATAAATAGTAAGTCTTCTGATCCATAATGTATGTATATAAATGCAGTTAATTTTATGTATTGATGTGTTTCCTGCCAGTTTGAACTTATTAGTTTTAATCATTTTTGTGGATTTTTCAGAATTTTCTATATACATTATAATGTCATTTGTGAACAAAGGTAATTTTACTTCTTTCTTAGTTAATCTGATGCTTTTTATTTCTTTCTATTGCCTAATTTCCCTGGCTATAACCTTCAGTATGACTTTGAATAAAAGAGGGGAGAATAACCATCCTTGTCATCTTCATCTCTTAAGGAGAAATAATTTAGTCTTTCTCCATTAAGAATGATGTTGGTTGTGGATTTTTCATAGATGCCTTTCATCAGGTTGAAGAGTTTTTCTTCTATCCCTATCTTATTTTGTATTTTTATCATGAATGTTTGTTTGTGTTTGTTTCAAATGCTTTTTTTTATCTGTTAAGATGATCATTTGCTTTTTGTGCTTTATTCAATGAACAAGTGTATTATTCTGATTGATTTTCAGACATCAAACCAACCTTGAATTCCTAGGATAAAACCTGCTTGGTCATAGTATATAATCCTTTCTATATGTTGCTGGATTCATTTTGTTGAGGATTTGTGTATGTATTTATAGGGCATGTTGGTCTTTAGTTTTCTCTTTTTTTTTTTTTTGTGATGTCTTTGGCTTTAGTATCAGGATAATACTGGCTTTATAGAATGAGTTAGGATATTCTCCCTCCTCTTCATTATTGCTTTATACAATTGTCTTTTAAATAACATATGAGAATAAGAGTTACAAAAATATATATTTACATTGACTTTATATTTAGTCATCTAATAACCTTGATAAGTGCTTTTTATTTCCTTATATAGAGTTGACTTAATATCAACTAATATCACTTTCTATTATTGCCTCCCCCCCCCATCTATGGCCCATATTTCCTAGTTTCTTTGTATGTCATAATTTTTTTTGAAAACTGGACATTATAAACAATATAATGAGACAACTTGGGAAATCAGCTCCTGAGAGTTTTTATCAGAGTTCTAGTATTTGTTATTTCTGTTGTTTAGTGGCTTTCCAGGGCTAATTTTGTAAAGTCTGTATTTTTCATGTGTAATCACTGAATTTCCGCTTGATTAACTTAGTGGTCAGCTCATGACTGGAATGAGATATACTTAAGTTGCTTGAGGCTACAGGTTTCCCACTCCTTACTGAAGGGATCTGCAAGTATCAGAGAATGCCTTCAACATTTTTTTATCTTAAAACTCTGCCTTAGCCTTCACTTCTTATTCACACACAGCCTCAAGGTCATCCAGAGATTAGAGCTTTCTTGGGTCTTTTCTTGGCACTGCACAACCCTGCACATGCATGAGGCCTACTAGATGTCAAGAGATATGTCAGAGCTTTACAGCATCCTAGATTTTCACTTTTAAGTTTTTCATCCAATCTGTTTTGCTGATATTATTACTTGTATTGCTTCCAGGTAGCTGGTGTTGGCAGTTTTTTAAAAGCTACCTATTGGTTTCACAAACACCCTGGAATAGGGCTTTTCTCATTGAACAAGCTCTGGGTCAGGTCAAATAAAGATAAGCACTGTGAATAGGGTTTTTCAAAGGAGCTGCCATACTGATCAAGTAGTGGCAATTCTATGGGAGGAGGACTTTTGGGAAAGTTCTGCATCTGTTCTCCCCTCTCCAATGGCTGTTTGGCTGCTGGTTTTCATAGTCACCATCATTTGAAACTGTGTTTTTAAAAGCTACCAGGAAGATGAGAGTGGAAACAGGTTAAATTAAAATACCACAAAGGTTGTTACCAAAAGTCAGCCATTTTTCTTGAATAAACACTTCTCAGATTGTTGCAATTTATTAATTTCCAGAATTCTGGGAAGTTGATTTTGACAATTTTTTTTTCCAGTGTCTTCATTGCTTTTATGGAGAAGCAGATTTTTGGAGGTCGTTATTATGCCATTCCAGAATGCCTTTGACCTTTGACTTTCTTATACAAACTACTTTTGGAGAATCAAATAATTCCTCAAAGGAATTTACTCTTTTCAGAAGAATATCAGACAATAACTTAAGGAAAATAATAAGATTAAGAAAACCATGATTGTGGAATCTCCAATGGTATATAGATCTAAGTAAATATCTCAATAGATTACCCCAGAAACAAATAATACATTTTATGTTAATTTTTTAAAATTAAAATAACTTTTTTTTAAAAATTGATGAGCAAATGTGTAGTGGGTAAATCAAGACAGAACCTAATTGCACTGGTCAATTTTTATAACTAAAGCAAGGCAATCAGTCAATCAACTGTCTCTCGTGGTGATACAAAGGAAGTACGTAGCTCCAGCTATCCAGCATTTTGCCAGAAAATCTGAACCTAAATCTAGTGAAGTCTCTATATATGACTCCTAGTTTATAGGATATATGAAGAATAGAGAAACAAGTTAAATGACACCACATAGAAGCAATTAGATAAATTCAGAATGTGGGGAATTATAAGAGCCAAATGATCTAGCTACTTTTTTCAGTAAATACACAGAATTTTAAAAAGGAGGCAAACTGAAAGTTTTTAGAAGACTTAAAACATAAAGCAACCAGATGCAGTAAGTAGACCTTATTTGAATAGTGATTCAAACTAACCAACTCAAAAAGACATTTTTAAGACAATCAGTGAATTTCAGTATGAATTAGATATTAGATAAGATTAAGAAACTATTAATTTTATTAGGTTTAATGATGATATTTTCTTTTAAAAAAACTCAACTATTAGAACACACACTGAAATATTTAGAGATGAAATTATATGTTGCCTGGACCAGAAAAAAATAAACAACAAGAAGGGTAATTGATGAAATATACGGTTGCAGAGTATAATTGTTGAGGCTGGGTGATGGCTCTGTGAGAGCATCATAATTTTTTCCTACATATTTGAAATTTTTCATGATAAAATATTAAATGTAAAACTTTCAATAGTATCTCATCCCTCTCACGGGTAAAGCCAAACTCCTAATAAGGCCCTGTATGGTCTGGCTTCCTTTCCTCACTCCCTCTTCTAGCCACACCGTCTTCCTTGAGCAGCGTCAGACACTGTCCTGCTGCCTTTCTTTATTCTGGGCACCTTCTCTTCCCAGATATTTACAAGGTTCTTGGAGCCTTTGATTAAATGTCCTGTTTGTGAGGAGGACTTTTGTGAATGCCCCACTTTACATTTCCATCTATACACATACCCTATTTCCCTCTGTACTTAATTGTTCTCTTTAGCTTGGTTACTTTTACAGTATAAATTTTCCTTATAGATCTTGCTTATTAATGGTTTCCCCCTTCTTAGTATGAGACCCCAACTGGGCATGGTACTTCAACTGTTTTCTTCATTGCTGTATCCCTCACATTGAGAACAGTGCCTGGCACATACCAATGCACAGTGAAACCTTCTTGAATTATTAACTGATAAAACACCAAACATAAAGGAATTTGACCAATATTAGTCCCGTCTTCTATTCGTAATTAGCCATGTGATGCAAATAATTTAACAATTTAGGCTAGACTTGGTAGTCATTGATTTGTTCCTATCATGTATTGGGACAGTTGTTAAACACTGAACATAAAAAAATAATCTATCGGGAAATAATCTATCGGGTCCAGCATGAAAGTACACACACACAACACACACACGCACGCACATTCTATGTAACAATGGAATATGTCTGTAAGACAACTTGGTCCTCAACGCTGTATGTGATGAGCCTGTGAGGTACCTGTGCTGGTATTATCTACACTTTACAAAAGAATAAACTGAGGACCATAGAAATTGTATGCACCACATCTTATAGAAGATTCTCGGTTGCAGGGGGCTTCTGATGATGAGGCTTCTTCCAAGGAGGGATCTCTGCAGTTAGGGATAGGACCACTGTGGGTAGCTTCAACCACAACCACTAAAGACAGAGTATGATGTTGACACAACCAATGAGGAACAGCATTGCTGTCATCCCATTACCCCACCCTCATCGTGGGAACTTGCAGCCTGCGTGAAACTGCGGGGATCTTGCCACGCCGTGGGCATCCACGCGGGGCTCCTCGCGCAGTGGCCCCTGACGCCGAGCTCTCGGCCACAACCGCAGAGTTGGAATCTTGCGACGGAGGATGAGGGCCTCAACCGAGGAAGTAGCGCCCTCCCATATGTCGGAGCTGCGAGACCCTGAATCAAGGACACGGCTCATCCAGATGTCGGAGCTGCAAGAACCTGAACCAAGGTCACCACATGGAATAATACGAACCAATAAGCCTACACGTGAGTGTAGGGAACCTTAGCTAGGTTGTCACTGTTGCTAAGAATAAAACTAGCCTAGGGGGCAGGTATTCCCCTTAGTCAGAGTGCTTCCCAAACACAGTTGGTAAGAACCCCGATTAATACACTATGCTACTTTCTGTGTATTCCTTTCAATACCCCTTCTTCCATGTGTGTCTCCAATAACTGACCTGTTTTACACACACAGAATCCTCTCAGATGAAGGTGGGTTGGCTAATTTACAGAAGGAGAACATAGAGTAGTAGGGACTTGGGGATCCCAGGGTCATGGAACAAGTAGTGGTGATACTGATTCCAGGCCTCCACCTTTTGCTCATATTCCCATATTCTTTGTGGTTTAGTAGGAGATGTGCACTAGATTTTGCTACAGAAAATATATAAACCTCATATTCTTAATGATAGGAATGACTGATTTTCAAGAACTGTGAGTTAAGAGTTTCTCTGTTTGTGTATCCTTTCCTGGCTGGGTTGGCAAGTATTACTTGGGAGAATCTTTAATCATGATTAAATAAGTAAATTCTTCCTTTGCTCACCTGGAGCAAGCCACAGAGAGTTCTCCATGTGAGAAGTGACTCTTCTGGGAATCACTTTCTGCAATCCTTATGCCCTGCCCATAGAAATTCAGTCTGACCCTCAACATCAAAACCAGAGCTCATTGTCCATGCCTAATATCCATATGTCCCAAGCAGCCTGTTCTTTTTTACCTGCATTCCCATGCTCTGGATAATGACTCTATTTTTCTGATAAAATTAACTCAATAAATGCCAGAGAATCTATGCTTTAAGGCTGACTTCCCAAACATATGTGACCTGATTGATGTAAACAAATCTGTCCACTTGTACATAATATGGTTGTGTGGTTAATCAGTAGATAGAAATTCAATCTTATTGGCAGATGGATTTAGCAAACAACTATCAAGTTCCAAATTTAAAAATACATTGGTAGAGCCAGACCTTTCGACACTGTGAGGTTTTACAGCAGCAAAGATGTATATGGGAAGACACTTTAAAAACATGAGTTAAAGCCACATGATAATAATGTCAGTGGTCAAGAATGGATGGCATACTATGTGGGGAGAAGGAAGTTGAGGCAAATCCTATCCAACTCTAATGTGCCACATAAAAGAATGTTCACTGAGGCCTGAAGCAACAAGGAGGCAGTGAAAGATTCTGAACAGGTGATTTCCACATTTGATTCTCAGTTTAGAAATGTCTTTTTGGTCGCAGTATAGAGAGTGGACTTAGGGATTTAAGTTCTTCAGCTGTGTCTTTTGGATTATTGTTTTGTATTTTTTTTATTCTTTAGCAAGTTATAGTTAGGGGGGATTCCCAATTTCGACCATTAGACAGTTGGGGGTCATGAAGCTGCTA
Source organism: Mellivora capensis (assembly GCA_004024625.1). Lineage (NCBI taxonomy): Eukaryota > Metazoa > Chordata > Mammalia > Carnivora > Mustelidae > Mellivora > Mellivora capensis. The sequence goes on along the minus strand of PISX010008095.1, from coordinate 38,683 downwards.
CAGTTGCACGGAGGGCTCAAGAGAAGCACCTGCTCGAGTTGTAAGGCAGATGCAGGCAGACAAAGCTCAGTCTCCCAGCCTGATAGAGCCATAAAGATGGCAGAAGCCCCTACAGTGTTTGATGGGTTGTTGTTTTTAGACACTTCCCATGAGTTGGATTAATTTGGAGGCATGCTAGAATTGCCCATGCTAACCTGTACTAAATTCAAGAGGTGAGTACCATATCTTTGAACATCTTTTTTTTTTCTTATTCATTGCTAAATTGTGAAAGCTACCTTTTCAAAGTTGAATCCAAAGAAGTTATATTCCCCAGCCTCCCCTATAGTCGGAGGGTGGTCATGTGGTCTAGTCTGCAAATCACTTACTCTTGCACTAGAGTTCAGTTTGGAAGAGAACAACAAAATAGACCCTACACTGAGCTTCAATTTTGCCTACACAGATGTTGGCCCAGGGAGGCAGGAAGGTTTGACCATCTGCAGTAGAGTGCTGGGGTGGGGAGTAGCAAGGACACCTTTTCCTCAATCTAGATCAGTGGTTTCCCTCAGGGCATTGGCTTACAAACTTAACTTTACCAGTGATTCTTTGAGCTCACTAATATCTGTTTTGCTTAAACCAGCCAGATTAAATTCTGTTGTCTGCCTCTAAGAATCCTAAGGATTCTCAGAGTGACTTTAAAGTTCATAAATCATAGATAAAATCTAATAGGAGCATTAGAGTTTTTAAGAGGTCATTAGCTATGTTCAAGAGAGCATATCAATGGGTTTATTTTAAATTATTTCAGAGAATTGTTTCATTGTGAAAAATTAGAAAATGCAAGAATAAATTTCTCAATAACTTTTAAGTGCCTTATCCAACAAAGTCATTATTTATTCTTTTACATTTTGTTCTAAAAATATGTTCCATTCATTCTCTCTATGTTTATGCTATATTTTAGGTCATATGGCATTGTCCCACATTATGTTGAAAGAAGAAACCAGAATGTTGGGGGTAAGGACTAAGTGCTACTTAAGTGGATAAATTACCTTGATATTGCAAGTTCCAAATATTTTTAAAAGAAGACAGTGACTCCTCTGTCTCAACATCCTAATAAAAGAAAATTGATGGAATGAGTTCCAGCAATCCTACTCCTATAGTTTTCTTTTGTCTATGTATGTTTATGATTTAAAGTAAATCTGAGACTTTAGGTCCTAAAGAAGATGATGAGGTCAGGGGTATATTCAAGAGATAATCAAGACCACAGGGCTTTGTAGACATTGATCATCTCAAAGCATTGCATTCTCAGCACACTTATTGTACATTTATCTTGGGGAAGGTGATATTCTGGAACACTATTCCTACTCCTCCACCCCAACCACACCTAGAATGCTACATATTTCTCTACCATATACCTTACCTAGTGGACTCTTGAGTCAGATTAAAAACCAGGACTGTAAGTTAAATCTTGGTTTAGGAAAATCCCAAAGACCATTGGGAACAGAATCTTAGGATTCAGCAGGCATGGTTGCAAGTGATCCTCTCATGGTGCCAAAAGTCAAAATTGCTAATGGAAGAAAATAATTGTCACATTATCTGGTTGAGGGGGATGGAGATGGTAGAAATGTATCAGAAAAAAGAACTGGCACTGAGAGTACAGACAAGAAGAAGAGGCAGAATGGCCTGCAGAGACTACAGTTCTCTCAGAACTAGAGGGTGCTAAGTATCTTCATTCATAAATAAGTCCCTAGACACCTTCATTTACTTGAAAGCAACCACACCTCCACAAGTTGCTAGGAAATCCTCATGAATAACCCCTGTACGAGGTACGTGTAGAGATTCCAAGCACTTCTCTGTCTGCTACCTTTCTCCATTACCTTGGTTTCTCCCCAGTTTTTTTTTAAATTTTGATTTTTTTATTTCTTTTCAGTGTAACAGTATTCATTGTTTTTGCACCACACCCAGTGTTCCATGTAATATGTGCCCTCCCTAATACCCACCACCGGGCTCCCCTAACCTCCCGCCCCTGCCCCTTCAAAACCCTCAGATTGTTTTTCAGATTCCATAGTCTCTCATGGTTCACTTCCTCTTCCAATTTCCCTCAACTCCCTTCTCGTCTCCATCTCCCCATGTCCTCCGTGTTATTTGTTATGCTCCACAAATAAGTGAAACCATATGATAATTGACTCTCTCTGCTTGACTTATTTCACTCAGCATAATCTCTTCTAGTCCCGTCCATGTTGCTACAAAAGTTGGGTATTCATCCTTTCTGATGGAGGCATAATACTCCATAGTGTATGGACCACATTTTCTTTATCCATTCGTCTGTGGAAGGGCATCTTGGTTCTTTCCACAGTTTGGTGACCGTGGCCATTGCTGCTATAAACATTGGGGTACAGATGGCCCTTCTTTTCACCACATCTGTATCCTTGGGGTAAATACCCAGTAGCACAATTGCAGCATCATAGGGAATCTCTATTTTTAACTTCTTGAGGAACCTCCACACTGTTCTCCAGAGTGGCTGCACCAACTTGCATTCCCACCAACAGTGGAAGAAGGTTCCCCTTACTCCACATCCTCTCCAACACATGTAGTTTCCTGTTTTGCTAATTTTGGCCATTCTAACTGGTGTGAGGTGGTATCTCAATGTGGTTTTAATTTGAATCTCCCTGATGGCTAGTGATGATGAACATTTTTTCATGTGTCTGATAGCCATTTGTATGTCTTCATTGGAGAAGTGTCTGTTCGTATTTTCTGCCCATTTTTTTTGATATGTTATCTGTTTTGTGTGTGTGGAGTTTGAGAAGTTCTTTATAGATCCTGTATATCAACCTTTTGTCTGTACTGTCATTTGCAAATATCTTCTCCCATTCCTTGGGTTGCCTCTTTGTTTTGTTGACTGTTTCCTTTGCTGTGCAGAAGCTTTTGATCAGTTTTTGTAATTTCTAGAACTAAACAGAAGTAGTGGCAGAGACCTCCCTATGATTCAGAAACACAGAAGCTGTACTCCACCCATGCCCTTTCTATCATCCAATTTGTAACTCTCTTGAAATTTAATATATCTTGGTAACTGATTATGACATTCTTTTCTTACAGGCTGCCCAAGTAATGATTGGTCTGATCCACTTTGTTCTGGGATATTTCTGGATATACTTACATGTCAGAGAATTTGATTCAGTTTCAATAAATTACCTGCCTATAACATTGATGTCAGGATACCCATTTTGGGCATTCTTTATTGTGAGTAAATTATCTCACTGGTGATCATGCATTCATTTATTTGTTATACATATTCAGTGTATTTGTGCCAGTTTCTGCAGCCAGGCAATAATGTAGAGATGCCATCTGTGAAAATATACAATTCTTGCTGTCAAGAAATTCAATCTACTAAAGCTACTTTAAGATGATAAATTTATTTATAAAATTCTTCTATGCAAAAATTCTATTTAGTTGAATGAATATTAGGGACAAGGAATGGTAAGTTTCCTCAAAAGGCATTTGAGATAGGTAGTAAATGATTACTAATAAGACTCATGTTTGCCAATAATATAGGCAAGCTGAGAGCCAGAACTTAATGGTTGGGGCAATAAAATGGACTTTGAAAGTAGTTTGGCAAAAAGGAAAAGAAAGAGCAGGGGGCTATTGACCCAAGAGGAATTTGGAAGACTTTGACAAGGATTTCCAAGGGATGTATATTGTCTTATAGCATGGTTTAAAATGTTCCATCTCCTTATGTTTTACCACAAACTTCTAAAAAATACCTTCCTATCTCACAGAAATATTTTTCACTCACTTGGCAAATATTCACTACCTCATGGAGGCTAAGCTCTGTTCTAAATATTTCAGTTACAGTAGTGAACAAAAGAGACCAAGATTCCCTACCCTTATAAAGTTTGCCTTCTAGCAAATGATAATGTATTAAAAGAAGAAAAGGACTGTGGGAAAAATAATGTAGAAGAGGATAAAAGGGTATAAGGTTGCAATTTTTATAGGATCTTCAAGCTTCATTGAGAAAAGACATTTGAACAAAGACTTGAAGGAGATGAAGTGAGAAGCCACAAGGGATGTCTGAAAAAAGAGTGTACAGGGAGAGCAGACTCTAGGCTGAGAGCAAGCATGGACCATTTCTGAACAAATGGCCAGTTTGGATGGAGCAAATTGAGCTAGAGATTGGTAGGAAAAGAGGTCAGCTATATGATAGGGAGTATGTTAATCTAAGGACCTTCAGCCATTAGATGTAATATTACTCCAAATAATACTGAGAGCCATTGCAGGGTGTTGAACAGAGGAATGACATGATCTAACTTAAATATTAAAGAACCATTAAAATATTGTAAAGGAGCAAAGGTTCAAGCAAAGAGCCTTTTAAAAGATCTGATTATAGTTATGCAGGTGAGAGAGTATAGTGGCTCAAACCAGAGAGGTAATAAAAGGAAAAGTTAATTCTGGATATATTTTTATATTAGAGCCCCAGAGATTTCCTGATGACTTGGATATGGGATGTGGGGGTGAGGGGAATAAAGGAGTCTTTGAAATAGTGAGTCAAGCAATTAAAAGAATAAATTTATCATTGACTGAGATGGGTAAGTCTCTGATTTAACGGGGGTGGAATTTCACGTGTTCAGTTTGGGGCATGTTGGGCTTGAAGTCCCTTTTAGGCATCAGAGATGTCTTAGACATTAGAGATACCAAGTATCCTGCTTATACACATGAGTCTGGAGTTTGGGGAAAAAACTATAAATATAAGGTCGTTGGCATACTGATGATATGCAATGAGACAAGATGAAAATTTTAGCAAGAAGTTCTAGCAAGAAGTTATCTTATTTGTGGAGAGGAGGGCTATGGCCTCCTCAGGCCATCTGATACTGGGGCATCTCCAGCGTTAGGAATTCAGATTGAAGAAGAGGGACAAACAAAGAAAACTGAGGAGTAAAACAGGAGAGTATACTATCCTGGAAGCCAAATGAAGAAGGTAGAGTCAAAGAGGGAGCTGTCCTCCATGGGGAGTCTGCTTCTCCCTCTGACCTCCCCTCTCATGCTCTCTCTCACTCTGTCTCTCTCTCTCACAAAAACAAATAAATAAAAATCTTTAAAAAAAAAAAAAGAGGGAGCTGTCAACTCTCAATGACTATAGATAGGTCAAGTTGGATGAGATAAGAGCTAAAATTGCCATTGGCTCTTGCAACATTGAGGTCATGAGTGATCTTGACAAGAAGAGGTTCATTGTCAGGTGGCGCTAAAAACCTGATTGAAATTATTTTTTAAAAGAATCAGAAGACAGAGCCTAAGTTTAGAAAATTCTTCCATTGAGTTTTCCTGCAAAAAAGAAAAATAACGTGGTGTTAGCTGATGGAGCAAGTGCAGTATATGCTTTTGTCCTGATATAGTGATTAACTGAGTCTGTCCTCAGAGTTATGGTGATAATCCAAGAGGAGATTGAGAGCATTGGTCACCCAATGCGGTGAGCCATGCTTGATTTACATATAATTACATGCCCTATTATTATGTTACCACACAGTAAGATAGCCACCACTAGCTAAGAGTCAAGAGCGAAGACAAGTTCTGTCCAGTCCTTTGATTGTTCAGAGACCCACGCTAGAATTTCACTGGACTAAAATTACCCCTGGCCTCAGCTGACTATGTACTCTTTTTATCCCTAGTGTCTTTGTTTATTAATTTTTAAACCTAATGCCTGCATTTATGCAATTTATCTAAATTCAATTTTGAACTAAGGGTTTTTAAATAAATAAAGAGGCAAATGAATAGGTGTGTAATTTTTTTCAACATATTTGAGAGTTATTAGGGAAACATGGACCATAGGTACTTACAGCATCTGGCCATTAACAATGGGAGAATTCGCAGAGGGAAGTGCCCTTCCACTGAGGGTTAAGTCCTTTGCAGGAGCAGTTTCTTCTCCTGGGGACGATCATTCCCCAAGTTTTGATGCTTATTGTCAGCTTCAATGTCACCTTCTCTGAGAGACCTTTTTGAAAAACCTCTTCAAATTCAACCCCCAAGGTATCCTCTATCATATCATACCATTTTATTTTCTTCGTATTTTGATAAGACATGAAAATCTCTGATGGTCAAAGGCCCCATGTTTCTGAGGAAGGAACATGCATGGCTGCCCTCATTACTGACTGTGGATAGCCTTTTTTAAGAAAGGCTGCATGCATACACGCAGTTTATATCAATGGGGGGGAAAACCATTCTTGATGCACAACTATGCACAACTATCTTTTTAAAAATTATTTTTAATCATGTATAATTAACATACAGTGTTATATTAGTTTCAGGAGCACAATATAATGATTCAACAATTTGATACATTACTCACTGATCATCACAATAAAGGTACTTTTAATCCCCTTCACCTATTTCACCCACTCCCCCTCCCACCCACCTCCCTTCTGGTAACTACCAGTTTGTTCTCTATAGTTAAGAGTTTGGTTTTTTGTTTTTCTCTCCTTTCTTCATTTTGTTTTCTTAAATTCCACATCCTTTGTGATGTGAAATCATATGATATTTGTCTTTCTCTGGCTGACTTGTTTTGCTTAGCATTATGCCCTCTAGATCCACCCATGTTGTTGCAAACTGAAAGATTTCACTTTTTGAACGGCTGAGTAATATTCCATTATATGTTACACACCACTTCTTTACCTCATTCATCTATGGTTGAACACTTGGGTTGCTTCCATATCTTGGCTATTGTGAATAATGCTGCAATAAATGTAGGGGTGTATATATCTTTCCAAATTAGTGTTTTCATATTCTTTGAATAAATTCCCAGTAGTGGAATTATAGGACCATATACTAATTCTGTTTTTAATTTTTTGAAGAACCTATGTACTGTCTTCCACAGTGGCTGCACCAGCTTGCATTTCCACCAACAATGCACAAGGGTTCCTTTTTCTCCACATCCTCACCAACACTTATTGTTTCTTGTGTTTTTTATTTTAGTCTTTCCAATAGGTTGAGGTTATATCTCATTGTGATTTTGATTTGCATTTCCCTAATGATGAGTGATGTTGAGCATCATTTCATGTCTATTGGCCATCTGCATTTCTTCTTTGGGACAATATCTGTTCATGTCTTCTGCCCATTTTTAATTGGATTGCTTGTTTTTTGGTGTTGAGGTGTATAACTTCTTTATATATTTTAGATATTAGCTCCTTCTTGTATATATCATTTGCAAATATCTTCTCCCATTCAGTAGGCTCTCTTTCTGTTTTATTGATGGTTTCCTTCACTGTGCAAAAGATTTTCCGAAACAACTGTTTTTCCAACCAATGCCAGAAAATAATAAGATATTCCTGAATAGGTGATCTGAATCTATCTGAATAGGTGACTTTGGGCTGTTTCTTGCATTTCAGAAATTAAACTGCAGATTAAATGCTTTTTAGATGATATTTTCTGTTAATAAAATAGTTTTCAATAGCATTCTATTAAACATTCATGTGAGTGGACTCACTATAACAGTGTGTATTTTCTAGTAATAAAAGCTCATGCACTCAACAAGAAGTTTCTTTATTTTTTTAGCATGCCAAGCCTTTTATTATGGAAAATTTCAAACATTAAAAAACAGAAGAGTATATTGACCCCTTGGTACCTAGTTTAGACAATTATCAGCTCATATTTAGTCTTGCTTCATACATCCTTCCATTCACTTTCCCTATTTTACTCAGATTATTCTGAAGCAGTTCCTAGACATCACATAATTTTATGTGTAAATATTTCAGCATACATCTCTAAAAGACAAAGACTCTTAAAAATACAGATAACTTGGGGCGCCTGGGTGGCTCAGTGGATTAAAGCCTCTGCCTTCGGCTCAGGTAGTGATCCCAGGGTCCTGGGATCGAGTCCCACGTCGGGCTCTCTGCTCAGTGGGGAACCTGCTTCCTCCTCTCTCTCTGCCTGCCTCTCTGCCTACTTGTGATCTGTCTCTATGATAAATAAATAAAATCTTTTTAAAAAATACAGATAACTTTGCAATGACTTGGATGGAACTACAGTTTATTATGCTAAGTGAAATAAGTCCGTCAGAGAAAGACAAACACCATACAATTTCATTCATACATGGAATTTAAGAAACAAAATAGAGAAACATAGGTGAAGGGAAGGGAAAATAAAATAAGATGAAAACAGGGAGGGAAGAAAACCATAAGAGATTGTTAACTATAGGGAAAAAACTGAGGGTTGCAGGAGGGGAGGAGGATGGAAGGATAGGGCAATTGGTGATGGGCATGTTATATGCAACTAATGAAACATTGAACTCTCCCTCTGAAACTAATAATACAGTATATGTTAACTAAGTTGAATTTAAATTAAAAACTTTTTAAAAATTGACAAAAAGTTCTAAATGAAACCAGTAAAATTGTATCTATCCTCCATGACATAAATCACATTAAAAAATATTCCTTTATTCCATCCTAAACACAAATGTAACATTAACCCAATAATGGTTCTCTCCCTCTATCTCTTTAGTAGAAAACCATGGATTTATTACTACGTGATTTTTCCAGGGACTATCATAGGACTACAATAGGAATTTTGGTGTTTCAGCCAAATTATTTTCAAACTTCAATTGCACTTTGGATGAGAAAAAGAAAGGAAAGGAAAGAAAAAAGAAGAGAAAAGAGACAGAAATTAACCCAGGTTCCTCAAGAAAGAGGAGGACTTTTAAAAAATATTGAAAACTACTTTACTCTTTGAGGAATCTAAAAAATAGTTGGGACAAAAGTGGGGAGAGAGCCCTCTGATGTATAATAGAGAATTTGGCTGGCTTTGACTCCCTGACCTGGGAAATTTCCCAAGTGTCTTGGTTATTCCTGGGCCCTTTGCACCATACCTGAGTGTTCAAGAGCTGGTTATGCCAGAAAGACCAACCACAGAAACATAATTTAACCCCACAATGAAACTGCAGAAACTGAGGCTCAGGTAGGTTTCCTTGTTGGTGATATACATTGATGTGCCAGGAGGGTGATGCATGCTGAGAACGTGGAAGCTTCACGCTTCAGACCATTCTAGACCTCACCCTCAGCATCTCTTCATTCGACTGGTCCTGATGTGTACCTTTTCTGATAACATTGTAATTGTAAGTATAGCACTTTCCTGGGTTCTATAAGTCACTCTAGCAAATTCTCAGACCTGAGATGGGTAGTGGGAAAGCTTGTATTTGTAGCCAGTTGGTCAGAAGTCCAGGTAGTCTGGAAATCCCCAAGCTTATGGCTGGGGTCTAAAGTGAACGCAGTCTTATTGGAAACTGTGCCCTTACCCTGTGAAGTCTGAGCTAACTCTGGGTAGTTGGCATTACAACTGCATTACACTCACAAAGTAGAGACCACCAGAACATCACCAGGAAAGTGAAAGAGCTGAAGGCACAGGAAACGTTTAGGAATTTTAGAAATTCGGGGATTTTACCTCACACCTCATCAAACATATTTAAATGGTCTCATATCCCCATATTAAATATCATTTTGCTTTGAAAAATTAAGAGTTTTCTTATGATTCTGTTTTTAGAAAATTATCTACAAATAACTCATTCAATTTGTTATTAGATATAACTTCTCAGCAATCATTGTGGATACTTGGGAAATCCAAAGAAATGAAAAATATCTAACTTATGAATTATTTTCTAATGTAATAAAGTTGTTATGGATTTTAAATTTAGCAGTAATGAAGTTAACATAATGTTACATTTTATAGACCTTTCATTAAACTTGTTATTAATTAATTAAAAGTTGTCAGAGGAATTTCTTAGGTGATAACAAAGTTACTTACAGGTGCCTCTTTTTGTTTTCAGTTTGTCATATCAGGAATTTTTGCAATAGAAGCAGAGAAGACACGTTCCCCAAAATTGGTAAGAATAATGGAGGCAATTTCAAGGATAAAAATTTACCTTGTCAAAAACAAGGATACCGGTAAGGAGAGGATATCACTGCCTCTTAAACAGTAGAAATTTATTCAAAATACTAAAATGTAAAATATTGCCTTATGATACTTCACAATTTTTTAAATGGATGGACCCCAATAAAATTCTTTGTTAATTTCATAAAATATTAAAATAACACAGAACGCATGAAGCAAACCAGGAAATCAGAAGTGAAAATTTAAATAGGCTATGTTATTTTTTTCAAATTAAATATCAAATATGATAGAAAACTTGTAAATGGATACTTTGAAGCAGTGTGAGAAAAAAATGTGATTAAAACAGTGTTAAGATGTTTTAAATGGCTTCTATATCCCAGATGCCTCACTCAGGGTTTTTCTCTATTACCTCACAACAAATCCTATCAGGGTGGATTATATTATATAGCAAGAGTATTAAATCTCTAAAGATAATTGACTTTTTATGCTTGACTTTTTTCACTTAGCAAGATCCCCTCCAGTTCCATCCATGTTGATGTAAATGTTGGGTATTCATCCTTTCTGGTAGCTGAGTAATATTCCATTGTATATATGGACCACATCTTTATCCATTCATCTGTTGAAGGGCATTTCAGCTCTTTCCATAGTCTGGCTATCATGAACATTGCTGCTATGAACACTGGGGTTCATGTGGCCCTTCTTTTCTCACTTATTTGTGGAACATAAGGAATAGCATGGAGAACATTGGGAGAAGGAAGGGAAAAATGAAGGGGTGGGGAATCAGAAGAGGAGATGAACCATGAGAGACTATGGACTCTCAGAAACAAACCAAGGGTTTTAGAGGGGAAGGGGTGGGGAATGGGTTAACCTGGTGATGGGTATTAAGGAGGGCATGGATTGCATGGAGCACTGGGTGTTATACACAAACAATGAGCCATGGAACACTACATCAAAAACTAATGATGTACTGTATGGTGACTAACATAATAAAAAAAAACTATCTCTAAAGATCTAGATTTATTTTTTTAATTTTTTACTTAAATTCCATTTAGTTAACATATACTGTATTATTAGTTTCAGAGGGAGAATTCAGCAATTCATCAGTTGCATATAACACCCAGTGCTCATTACATCATGTGCCTTCCTTAATGCCCATCACCCAATTACCCTCCAAAATGGATTACATTATCCATTACATCATATAACATATGTTGCTATAAACATTGGGGCACATGTGCCCTTCAAATCACTGTTTGTATCCTTTGGATAAATACCTAGTGGTGAAATTGCTGAGCCATAGGGTAGTTCTATTTTTAACTTTTTGAGGAACCTCCATACTGTTTTCCACAGTGGCTGCACCAGTTTGCTTTCCCTCTCAACAGTGTAAGAGGGTACCCCTTTCTCCACATCCTCGCCAACATCTATTGTTTCCTGACTTATTAATTTTAGCCATTCTCACTGTGGTTTTGATTTGTATTTCCCTGATGCGAAGTGATGTTTAGTGATTTTTCATGTGTCTCTTGGCCATTTGGATGTCTTCTTTGCAGAAATATCTTTTCATGTCTTCTACCCATTTCTTTATTGGATTATTTGTTTTGGGTGCGGGGGATGTTGAGTTTGATATTTTCTTTACATATCTTGAAAACTAGCCCTTTATCTGATCTGTCATTTGTGAATATCTTCTCCCATTCAGCAGGTTGCCTTTTAGTTTTGTTGACTGTTTTCTTTGCTGTGCAAAAGTTTTTATCCTGATGAGGTCCCAGTACTTCATTTTTGCATTTGTCTCCCTTGCCCCTGGAGAGGTGCCTGGTAAGAAATTGCTGCGGCCGAGGTAAAAAAAGTTGCTGCCTGTGTTCTCCTCTGGGATTTTGATGGATTCTTGTCATTTTGAGTTTATTTTTGTGTATGGTGTAAGAAAGTGGTCCAGCTTCATTCTTCTGCATGTGACTGTCCAATTTTCCCAACACTGTTTCTTGAAGAAACTGTCTTTTTTCCATTGGATATTCTTTCCTGCTTTGTCAAAGATTAGTTGACTATAGAGTTAAGGGTCCATTTCTGTTTTCTCTATTCCGCTCCATTGATCTATATGTTTGTTTTTGTTCCAGTACCATACTGTATGGTGGTCACAGTTTTGTAAGACAGCTTGAAGTCCAGAATTGTGATGCCTCCAGCTTTGGTTTTCTTTTTCCACATTACTTCGGCTATTCGGGGTCTTTTCTGGTTTCATACAAATTTTAGGATTGTTTGTTCTAGCCCTGTGAAAAATGCTGATGGGGATTGTATTGAATGTGTAGATTGCTTTGGGTAGCATAGACATTTTAATGATGTTCATTCTTTCAATCCATGAGTATGGAATGTTTTTCTATTTCTTTGTGTCTTCCTCAATTTATTTCATTAGTGTTATATAATTTGGGGTTTTTTTTTAAGATTTTTATTTACTTATTTGAGAGAGAGAGAATAAAAGAGAAAGAGAGAGAGCAGGAGGAGCAGGGAGGGGCAGAGGGAGAGGGATAAGTAAACTCTCTGCTGAGCAAGGAGCCTGATGCTGGGCTGGATCCTAGGACCTTGGGATCATGACCTGAGCCAACCAACTGAGACACCCAGGTGCCCCAAGTGTTCTATAGTTTTCAGACTACAGATCCTTTACCTCTTTGATTGGGTTTATTCCTAGGTATCTTATAATTTTTGGTGTATTGTAAATGGGATCGATTCCTTGATTTTTCTTTCTTTTGTCTCTTTATTATTGTATAGAAATGCAACTGACTTCTATGCATTGATTTTATATCCTATGACTTTGCTGAATTCCTGTATCAATTTTAGCAATTTTTTGGTGGATGCTTTGGGTTTTCTACATAGAGTATAATGTAGTCTTCATAGATTGAAACTTTGAATTATTTACTGATTTGGATGCCTTTTATTTATTTTTGTTGTTTCATTGCTTATGCTACAACTTCCAGTACTATGTTGAAGAACAGTGGTGAGAGTGGATGTCTTTGTTGTGTTTTGTGTTTCTGACCTTAGGGGAAAAGCTCTCAGTTTTTCCTCAGTGAGGATGATATTTGCTATAGGTCTCTTGTATATGGCTTTTATGATATTGAGGTATGTTCCCTCTATCCCTACAGGGCAGAGAGTTTTTATCAAGAAAGGATACTGTATTTTGTCAAATGCTTTTTCTGCACCAATTGAGAGTATCATATGGTTCTTGTCCTTTCTTTTATTAATGTGTTGTATTACACTGATTGATTTGCAGATGTTGAACCACCCCTACAGCTGAAGAGTAAATACCACTTGGTCGTGGTGAGTAATCCTTTTATTGTACTATTGGATCCTATTAGCTAGTATCTTGGTGAGAATTTTTACAACCATGGTCATCAAGGATATTGGTCTGCAATTCTCCTTTTTAGTGGGGTCTTTATCTGGTTTTGGGATCAAGGTTATGCTGGCCTCATAAAAAGAGTTTGGAAGTTTTCCTTCCATTTCTATGTTTTGAAACATTTTCAGAAGAATAGGTATTATTTCTTCTTTAAATGTTTGGTAGAATACCATAGGGAAGTCCTCTGGCCCCAAACTCTTGTTTGGTTGGAGATTTTTGGTTACTGCTTCAATTTCTTTGCTGATTATCGGTTTGTTCAATTTTTCTATTTCTTCCTGTTTGGGGTTTTGTAGCTTATAGGTTTCTAGGAATTTACCTTTTCTTTCAGATTGCCTACTTTTTTGGCATATAGTTGCCCATAATATTCTCTTAATTGTTTGTATTTCTTTGGTGTTGGTCATGGTCTCTCCTCTTTCATTCATGTTTTTATTTATTTGAGTCCTTTCTCTTTTCTTTTTTATAAGTTTGGCTAGGAGTTTATCAGTCTTATTAATTCTTTCAAAGAACCATCTGCTAGTTTCAGTGATCTGTTCTACTGTTTCTTTTTATTTCTATATCATTGACTTCTGCTTTAATCTTTATTTCTCTTCTCCTGTGGATTTAGGCTTTACTTGCTGTTCTTTTTCCAGCTCCTTTAGGTGTAAGATGAGGGTGTATATTTGAGATTTTTCTTGCTTCTTGAGGAAGGCCTGTCTTACTATATATTTCTTTCTTAGGACTGTCTTTGCTGCATCTCAAAGATTCTGAACTGTCATGTTTTCATTTTTATTTACTTCCATGTATTTTTAAAATTCTTCTTCAATTTCCTGGTTGACCCATTCATTCTTTAGTAAGATGTTTTTTAATTTCCATGTATTTGTGGTCCTTCCAAATTTTTTCTTGTGGTTGACTTCAAGTTTCATAGCATTGTGGTCTGAAACTATGCATGGTATGATGATTTCAGTATTTTTGTACTGGTTGAGATCTGATTTGTGACCTAGTATGTGATCTATTCTGGAGAATGTTTGATATGCTTTTGAGAAGAATGTGTATTTTGCTGTTTTGTGATGAAATGCTTTAAATATATCTGTTAAGTCCATCTGATCCACTGTGTCATTCAAAGTCCTTGTTTCCTTGTTGATCTTCTGCTTAGGTGATCTGCCCATTGCTATGAATGGGATGTTAACAGTCCCTGCTATTATTGTATTATTATCAATGTGTTTCTTTAATTTGTTATTAATTGGTTATATATTTGGCTCCTCCCCCATTAGAGACATAAATATTTAGATCTTCTTGTTGGACAGACCCTTTTGTTATGATATAGTGTCCTTCTTCATCTCTTATTACAGTCTTTGGTTTGAAATACAGTTTTCTGGTATTTTGGCAAGGATGGCAACTCTAGCTTTGTTTTGATGTCCATTAGCATGATAAATGGTTCTTTATCCCCTCACTTTCAATCTGGAGGTTCTTTAGGTCTAAAAGAGTCTCTTGTAAGCAGCATATTGATGGGTCTTTTTTTTTTTTTTTAATCCATTCTGATGCCCTGTCTTTTGACTGGAATGTTTAGTCCCTGTACATTCATAGTAAGTATTGAAAGATATGAATTTAATGACATTGTATTACCTGCAAAATCTCTGTTCCTGTAGATTGTCTCTTAAAGACCTAGATTTAGATGTAGATTGTATGTGATAGAGTTGAACTTTGAACCCAGATAGCTTAGCTCAGAATCCAAAATTGCTTAGAGGATATGGCAGGAGGAACAAATGCTTAGGCTACAAAGGCTGGGGGTAGAAATCAGAAGAGAGAGTGTGAGCAGCAGGTCCTGATTTAGGATGAGATAATATGCAAGAATTCCATCAGAGATAGAATTCTCTACATCTACATCTACATCTATGCAATACTCTACAAAGTAATGCATCCTATTTATTTAGACAGATTCACTTATCTAGCCTTTGTTTCTTTTCATTTCTTCTTGCATTTCAACATTTCAATTTGGAATTCCCTTCCCTCTGGCTGAGAAACTTCCCTTAGTATTATTTCTTTTAACACAAATATCCTGAACAATATATTCTCTCAGCGTTTGTCAGTCTGAAAACAACCTTACACTACTTTTGCTTTGAAAGATTCTTTCACTGCATATGGATTTTAGATTGACATTTGTTTTATTTCAGCACTTTTTAAATGTCATTGTGTTCCACCTTCATTCCATCTTTGACATTATGAAGTTTCTGTGAGCCTAGCTGTGCTCCTTTAACATGATGTGTCTGTTTTTCTCACACTATTTTTATAATGTTCCCTTTATCTTCAGTTCCCAACAAATTCACTATGCTGTACCCAGATGTATTTTGCTTTGTATTCATTTTATCTGGATTAGCCAAAGGTATGTATCTATAAGGGCTGGAATCTGAATTGATAATTTCATCAACTCTGGGAAATTGTTGGCCTTTTTGTCTTCAAATATTGCTTTTGCCAAATTGCCTTCCCCTTCTCTACTTTTGGGACTCCAGCTAAAGGTAGATTAAATATTTTCACTATGCCCACAAGTTTCTCACAATTTTTTTTCTTTTTCTTTTATTATTTTTTTCTCACTCTACTTTTGTTTCATCATTTTCTATTGCCCTTCCCTCCAGGTCACTGATGCTGTTTACTTCTGTGTCTAATGTGCAGTTATGGAGTTTTCTCTTTCAGTTACTCTATTCTTCAAATCTAGAGCTTCCATTCAATTCTGTTTTTAGGTTCTAATTCTTCTGTGAAATTCTCTATCTGTTTATCTGTCTGCTCCATTCATTCCTGTTTTCTTGAACATATTAATAGTTGTTTTAAAAATTGTATCAATAATCCCAATAACTGAATTACTTATGAGACTATTTCTATTGCATTTTCCTAGTCTTTAAAAAAAAATAGGATCCTGTCTTTTAACCTATCTAGTAATTTTTTTATTGAGTGCCAGAAATTGTGTATAGAAAAGTATAGCAATGTCAAGTGTTGTTCAGTCTTTCCAGAAGGGTTCACCCATTCCTCCTCTCAGCTGATAAACAGGACTGAGGCTGGATGGCAATATGGATAAGAATACATATACCTCTCAATCATCTTCTACTTATGGCATAAAGCCCTCCAGGCTTTGTAGTTGAGAACCTGATATGTTTACGAGAAATTGTCCCCTAGACGTCCTGATCCATGTTTCCACAGCACAATTACATGGCCAAAAATTCTTCTCTACTTTTCAGATGCTTTCTTCTTGTGCAACTTACTGACCAGCAAAACTTCAAAATCTGACTAGCATCTTTTTTTTTTAATATTTTATTTACTTATCTGACAGAGAGAACATGCACACAAGCAGGGGGAGCAATAGGCAGAGGGAGAGGGAGAAGCAGACTCCCCAGCTGAGCAGGGAGCTGGACGTGGGGTTTGATCCCAGGACCCTGGGATTATGACCTGAACCCAAGGCAGATGCTGACTAGCATCTTAATAGAGTAATTGGTCACATAGCTGGCTCATTTCTTTGGCCTTCTCTTTCCCACAGAGGCTTCTTTCCTCAGTTTTACAATTTTATCTTTCCAGCCTGCAAGAACACCAAAAGCTATATGATTCCTCTCTACCCTGGCAATAACATTCTGCTCAGGCAAAATCTGAAACCTCAGCTTCTTGCCCTAACAAATGCTCCCAAAGAAAAATTAACTGTAGAACATCCTCTCACCTCTCTGTGGTCTTCTTTCTCAGCATTCTTGGACCCTTTATATTCTTCAGTGCCTAAGCACTGATGGTTTTCTTATGCTATTACATAGACAAAACACTTGCAGTATTGTATCCTGTTTTTCTAGCTGTTGTCAGAAGGAACATTCATCTGCCATAGCTTTTTCATCATACCAAAAGCAAAAATCTTCTCAATGTTTTGAGGTTCATAAGATCTTATTTTCTTGTATTTTCAACATTGATTATTTTGTCGTCTCTCTTTCTTAGCCAATCACACTAAAGTTACATTAAGTTTTTTTATCTCAAAGAACCACATTTCAGGGTTTTTATGTATGTTTGTTTTCTATGGCATTACTTTCTATTTTTGTCTTTATATTTCCTTCTATTTTTATAGCTTCATCAGATTGATGCTTCATCAGATCTGTTGCATCTCTCAAAATTTAATATGTGGTAATTTCAGCATTATTCAGTTAAAATATTACAATTTACAATGTCATTTTTCCCCAAATATTACTTTGTTGTTTGACCTACCAGTGTTTCCTGAAGTTCAATAATTTATTTTTTTGTTTTTAAACTGTTAAATTGAAATTTAGCACAAATACAGAAAACATACGAAACATAACTATCCATATCAATGAATTATCAGAGGGAATATCCAAGGAACTTCTTTTGAAATCAAACATATCAGAAGCCCCCTTCACGTCTTCTTTCAAAAACTTTACCCTCTCTTCTTTCTAAAGGTAAATGTGACTTACTAAATTGTGGCATATAAATATAATACTGATGTATTAGAGTAAAAAGGAACACACAATAGTGACTACACTACAGTAAGAATGAATAAGACAGTGTTGAATGAATGAAACCAGAAAGATAATAATTAATACACATTGTATTATATGTGTATAATTAATTATATTTAAAATTTTATACAATACATACTGTATAATTTTTTAAAGTTTAAAATTTACCTCATTGACAGAAATGGAAGTTTTTACAGGATTTTAAAAATTTCATTTGGGACATCTGAGCGGCTCAGTCAGTTAAAAATCTGACACTTGATTTAAGCTTAGGTCTTGATCTCAGGGTCATAAGTTCAAGTCCTATATTGGGCTCTGCACTGGGCATGGGCATACTTTTAAAAAAAAAAGTCATTTTACATGTATGGGCTTAAATAATTAATTAATTAATTAATTTTGTTTTTCTATAATGAAGGTATATTGGTTTTTGTTTGTTTCATGTTTTTATTTAAATTTCAGTTAACATATCATTTAATACTCATTTCAGGAGTAAAATTTAGTGATTCATCATTTACATACAACACCCACTGCTCATCATAAGTGCCCAGATTAAATTTATTTAAAATGTTTTGTCATTGATGATGAAAATAAAGAAAATTGGCAGATTTGTAGGTATACATAAATGGATAAGGATTCTACATGATACTAAAAACAGAATTTTATAAATTCCAAATTATACAAAGAAGCTGAAAAACACAAAAATAATGTATAGGCTGAAATAGAGGCAGAAGGAAATGGTCTGAGATCTTTGCATTGTCTAGAAAAATATTAAATTACCAATCATTATTATGCTTCAGCATTTAAGAATCTTCTATTAAAGAAGTGAATGAAATGCATGCATGCAACATAAAAAAAAAAAACAAACACCTGAGTCCTATTTGGATCCTGGTAAATTTGGAGAATAGGTAACCCATAGAGTAACGTGAGTTTCTGGAAAGGTTAGAAATGATAATAAATCGTCCCCTTTAACATACTTGCCAATAAGGCAAACTAACTTCATTCCAACTTGTTTGTTCCACACATAACTAGTTGACATTCTGTATCTATTCCAGTTGAGGTGCACCATAAGGATGAATAACTACAGTTCTACCCTTGCAATGGTTGGCCTATTTCTAATTGGATTTGAAATTACATTCTTTTTAATGAAACAAGAAAAAATTATATGGATCCAGGTAAGTAAAAGATTTTATAATTTTTTTTCACAATCAGAGGTTTATACGTTAAGTTTGTTTGTAAATGAGCTGAGAATATTTTGGTCTTGAACAAATGTGGAAGTGGTAGAAATTATTCACATTTGGTATGACCACAAATATGGATTCAAAACACTGAATAGGGCTCCAAACCTATGACCACCAAAAATTCAAGAAATCAAATAAAGGGTATTACATAAAGTAAAATAACTAATATCTACATTAATAAGATTCAGATAAGGATACTGGTGAAGACAGAAAGACCTTAAATAAGTAGATAGCTTTTAAGGATAGATCTGAGATTGATAGGCTCATTGACTCCATGTCCTAGATATCGGTGTCTCCCCGGTGCCTATTACAATGCCTGGAAAGTAATAGATGTCTAATAAATGTTAATTGAATGAATGAATGTTCTTTATTAAATATTCCTCTGATAGTATTCCAGGTTAGCATATAAAACATTCCTGAGAACTGATAATCAGAAGTTCTCTGGACACAACAATCAGATAAGTCCCAAGTCCCCTGAATAGGCCATAAATTCATCTTTTCCTGACACAGTACTAACCATTTAATTTTAAACTAAATATACTGGAAATGTAAGTTGAAATGGAAGAAAGACCAACATACTGATCATTGGCTAAATTTGCATAGGATTCCCAGTTTCTTAAAGTTATGGAAGTATTTGTATTAGTACACTAACTCATCAGGATTTCAAAGACCTGGTGAAATCAGGACCAAAAAAAGAAGTCTGATTCTTCTTCAGCAAATTTTCAAGATGACAGGATAGTCAGGGCAAATAGTCACAATCCAAGATTTTTCTTATCATAAACATTGTTAGCATTTTTGTCATCTTAGGGCTTGATTTACATTTTATGACACCATGTGTATTGTATCCCTTAAAGAACAGGAACAAGTCCTTAAGAAGTCTACCTGGGGCCTATCAGGTGTTTATATTTCTTTTTCAGTGTCCTGCCGACATATATGTCAGTTCAGTACATACACAGAGGTTTTGTTTTTACAGGTAATAGGAGTAAATAAGAACATTTTAAAATATGTGATCGAGCACCTGGCTGATAGGTCTTAGATGGTACCACTTGTATGTGCAAAAGCGCAAAAGATCTGGGGCAAAGCTGTAGAGCATGGTGAACTCAGAGGTCAGCCCACCACACCCCCTGGAAGTCCATTATGTTTTACTCCTGGTGCCTGAACCCTGTGAAGAAAATTAAAGACACGAATGTTTGAGGTCTGGTGGCTTTTCATGCCTAAAACTATTATGAAGTGTTGTAGGAACTGAAACCCAGTAGGGGCAGAGAGGGCATAGAAAAACCTCTAGTGTGAGTGGTCAGATGTTTACCCCTGAAAACCTTCTTTCACTACTGATATAGGAACATGCCATACAGGAGGCATAGGGTGTGTTCTCAGTTGCTAGCATCAACATTTGTGCACAATAGATTCATTTCCAAATGCCAGAAGTCGCAGATTCATAAATATGTTTGTTGTTCAGGGCTGCTGCTTCAGACTTGCAAGCTCTGAGGCTAGGAGCAACTAACTGCCTTTCCCTTAGGGCAGACCCATTTGGAAACCACAGGGTCTCCTCTGCTTCTCTCCCAGGAGGCTTTCCTATGAAAACTTGTCCACATTATCCCCAGCAACCAGCTCTGATTACTGGAAGCTACCAAAACAAGCAACTTTTGTTAGGCACTCTGCACATATTCTCCTAAAGAAGCCATTCAAATGTTCCAACAAAGAATCAGAAAATATCAGTAACTTACTGACTCTTTCTAGACAAGGAAAGGGCAACAGCTTGTCTAGGTAAAAAGTTTCAGTTTCTTTTCTTTCTCCATAGGCACACAGCTAGGTATTTTTATATACTATTTTTGACTGAAGATGTGTATATAACAATATATATAATATATGTAACAAATTATAAATGAATTACTTATTTTTTAATATTTGATTCTATTCCACATATGATTTGAAAGCACTTAAATAATATGTATAGAAATGTAATTAAAATAAGTTTAAAATGAGTATTACAGAAATATGTATTAGCCTCCATTGCTATAACTATATACTATACTCATATATTAGTTTGAACTGTATAAAATTGCTATTAGGCTGTTTCTGATCTACAAAAATGTCAGTTTCATGTGGTTAAATCCAATATATTAAGCTATTCCAACATATGCAATTTGGAACATGCTCATTATGAAATCGTTAGGAAAATAATGATGTAAATATGTAGGTTTTAGGATCCTTCGAATTACCAAAATTGAGTCACAGTTTTTGCTCTAAGCTTTCTAATGAGCAAATGTGAAAAAGAAACTCAACCATTACATGATTATAATGACAGAATGGCCAGGCAGAAATGTTTCAGTGTGTCATAGATAAAGTGATTCCTAGAAAAGTACTTTGCTCTGAAATCAATTGCTTGTGTAGTGTTTGGTAAAATATCCTGGAGTTCAGTATAATAGACCCTATGTCATGAAGTGGACTAGCAGGTAAGCTTCATGAAGCCTATAGTGGTGTTTGCCTCAAATAATGCTTCATCCCCAGCATCTGGGACAGGACTTGGTACAAAAGAGGCACTCATTACATGTATGTTAACTATACACTAGCTGTGAATAGTCAACATTCCTACAGCAAAGGCTAGACTAACTTCCGTAAAGCTATATATCTTATTAAAAAAAACTTATAAAGAAATACTAGGGAAAATCTGTAAGAACCATTTCTGTAAAGAGCCAAGAAACTACGAGCCAAGAATGGTTCAGGCTATAAATCTGGGGGTTACTGAGATTGTGTACACCAAGAATGAGATACGTACAGGCTATAGACCTGAGAGTTAATGAGATTGCATTATCAATATCAGTTGATCATATCATTATCATAATCATAATCAATATCATCAATATCAATAGTATCAGTATCAAATAGTACTTCATAAATAAATCTTAGGTCATTGGTAAGAATTGGTTATCACGCCATTCTCAAGTATACGTTATTCTGGAATTACTGAAACTTGAAGATATTTGTAACAGCATGAGGACAGTAAAAATTAAATAAGCAGATAGTAAGTGTTATAGTCTTTAATCCTATTTGAAGACCAAGATTTTCACAAAGGTGAATGGCCAGGCCTCATTCACTCTGAAATAGTTACAGTTATAGCTGAAACTTCTTTTTTTTTTTTAAGTCTTCTCCAGCACATAAATCAGGCTCCAAATATTTTACACCATAAATCCTGTTTGAAAATGTTTTAACTGGAATATTCAGGGAAAATTATTCTGCCCAAACCAGTCTTAAGGAAATAAAAACACTCTTTAAATTTTTTTTTAATTTAAGGGTCATAAATTGCTAGTCATCTCACTGGGAAAACTGATTGTTAATTAATCAAGAGTAATCAAATTTTTAAAAAATTAATCAAAATTTAACTAGAGAGTACTCATTTCATTAGCACATATACTAAAAAACAGTAACTAAAGAAACTGATACTTAGGAAATGTTATGAGATTATTAAATAAGAACAATGAATTTGAGGAACATTTAGTCAAATTAATCCTCTTGTTTTAAAATAATTTATATCAAGTATTCTTAGTGGTAGTTGTTATTTAATACAACTAGTTATCTATGGAGACCACTCCTACTTTGTAACAATTGAACAATGTCATTTGCATTTAGGAGAATATCTGTCCTCTGCTCTAGGCAAAGTATGCCTGGAGATCTTCCAGAAGGTATTCCAAATAGAGTATCACTTGAAACCCAAGAGAGACTATATACAGCCCATTTTATGCCAGTCCGTTTCAGATCTTGATTACCTATTTGTCAGAAGATCAATTTCTGCTCATCCTTATCCCCATATTCAAATGAAAATTTTTCATCAGGATCACTAATCATGATAAATACATGTATAATCCATATTTGCTCCAATTCACAGAGAATGAAAAGAAACCATAAGTAATTCTCTTCAATGTTAGCCCTGATAGAGTGACATGAGAAATACACATGGAAAACAATTTTATAGTATTTACCATAAACCAGGTTTCTGGAAATCCACTTTAATCTTCTGAAAGATGGAAAGAGTTATATGGACCAAAACTGTGTAGCAAACTTAAATAAATTATAATTCCACTTAAATATTATGTAGTCATTGAGTAGTATAATTATAAAGATTACATATAAATGTAAAATAACATTTGATTTTAAATGAGATGAATAGAATATACTTTTACAAATATAACAGTATTATAGAAACACATGTTGGAGAAAACAGAGATCATGAAACTGGGAGTCTGTCGGAACTCAAATGGAAGACCCCCAAGAGTCCAAGACCAAGAGTGGGGTAAGAGAAGAAGGGGGGCCAGGAAGCAAGTTCTGAGCAACTCTAACATTCCATAATACTAACTTTGTTATTTTTACCATCCCAAGTCCATTTTCCTCTACTCTAAGATAAAAATAACAACACCACCTACACGAAATGTTGTTGAGTGGACTCAATAAGATAATGTATATAAAACATTTAGCACAAATGCCTAGCCATATAGTAAGTGCTCACTAAATATTTGTTGTTACAATTATTATCATGTAAACAAGTAAAAATCATCACAATTTTATTATTAAGATGGTGGTATATTATAGATAGCTTTCTATTTTCTAAACAGTTTGAAATTTTATATTATCTTTGTGATGCTAAAAATTTTAGAAGTATAAAGATCTGTAGGAAATGTAGATTTCTTTTTTGCATTTAGCAAAGTGGAATGATGCTTTCTGGGTATTTGTGGCTATTCTCCTTGTTGGAGCTCTTCCTGGCAAATATAGTGAACAGTTGGATGAACCAAGCATTTTATCATGGCAGTAATCTCATATAATGTGAGTATTTAATTTCTCTGATGAATTAGGAAATACTGTATTGGCTTCTGTTGTGAACCCATGCTAAAGAGATTAAAGTTTCAGTAGTAACTGGTTTTAGTGTTGCCTCTGCACACTGAATATGAGCTCAAACAGTTTAGACAGCCTATGTCTATGTGCAAATGCAGATTATTCTCTAAAGATAAAATTTTAGGATTAAAGAGATATATATTCATATCCTCATGAGAAAATACAGTAGGAAATAGATCATTTTCTGGCTCAGGTCTATGTCATTTGAAGGATAATCCTATGGAGATCAATCCATTAGGTCTCCAGCCTCTAGTTATCAAGTGAAGTTTAGATCCTTTGGATCTGGGAGCCTTGGAGCAGCAGAAAGATCAAGGATGTTGGGAGGAAGGAGAAATGGGTCATGACACATCCTATTATCAAACACCACTGGTCTTGGAAGAAACCAGTGATGCCCAAGTAATTTTCCAACCATGTCCTGGGAAATAGGCCAACAGCAGTCATGGCATTAAAACTAATTCACAATTGACTGAAAGTGGGTTAATCTTTGATCTGATAGGAGAGAAGGAAAGGAAATAAAGCACTGAAATTGGGTGATGAAATGAGAGAAGTGCAGGGAGCCTCAGGTCAGAGGTGTGGGTCAGGTCAGGGCGGCTGGGATAGAAGGAGTAATCCCTGGGTTCTCAGCATAACCAAACTCCACCCAAGACCTCTGGAGTTTGAGTGATGTATATTAAAATAAGCTGAGAGAAAGGAAAACTTCTCAAAGGGACACTTAGCATATGACTAGAAAAATTAACAGTGAGGATAAAAGTTTAAATAACTTAATTTTAAAACCCTCAGTAAGCAAAAGATCTTGGATCTCGAAGCTCCATGGTCTCTGGAATGAAATTCAATCCACACATTCTGAGAAGAGAAAGTATTTTTTGCTGTATAAATGAAGATGCAGCCTCCAAACATCAAGAAAAAGGGGGAAATAGCTGAGTCCCTACTCAAGAAACAAATGTTAACGTCTGATCATTTTTTTCTCTACCTACATTTACCAAATATATCAGGTTAATTCAAAATGGAAATGATTTCATTTTTAAAGTGTTAATAACAGAGGAAAATCTAAACAGGGTAGGGAGCTTTATGAGGCTGAATCCCAGTGTTTGGAAGGAATGAATGAGAGGAAATTAGTCTGCGTAGCCACATGTTGTGCTAGTGTACCAGGCTCTCACACTATACATTTCTGTCTCATCTAGATTGGGCAGGGGTGGGAGGGGGGGAATGGGATGGAGAAAAAGAAAAAAGAATGGAAAAATGTTTAGGATATTGCATCAAAAGAATTCTTTTGGTCATTTCAGTTTGAAAGTAGTTTTAAACTCCTTGGCCAGAGAAATCAAGTGATGGGTGATGGTGCTCTTTTTTTTTGTTTAATTAAAATATATTTGACATATAACGTTTTGTAAATTTAGGTGTACAACATGTTAATTTAATACATTTAGGTACCCTATGATTGCCATTGAAGCAAAAATTAGCACCTCTGTTTCATATAACATAACTATCATTTCTTTTTTGTGGCTGGACTAATTCAAAGGTAGTCTCGGTAATCATTACTCAAACAACCAAGGGCAGAAATCATGCTCTTGCCAAGAGCAAAACAAATAGCATATACACAGCAACAACAAGTGCCCAAGTCTGCCAGCTAATTTCAGTCTGTGGGTTCCTAAGTCTTGACCCTCTGCTGGAAGGCTGACCTTCTGGAAGGAGAGAACCAATAGAGTATGGAATGTGGGAAAGAAAGGAGAAAAGAGTCATCAAGAAAACTTGGAACATGAAATTATGTTTTGTGTATCACTTATAGATACACCATAGCAAATGACAGTGGATAAAATACAATTTTATGTCAACTATAACGAAGTAATAACCTACTTCAAATGTATTCTAAATTCTTTCATCACATAGTAACCCATTAAGCATAGGTTTAAATTAGTAAGTTTGAATTGTATTAGTTTCACTAGAAAACAAAACATTCATGTTTGTTTAGTCTAGGTGTTTAGTGTTTATGAAGCATTGTCACTACTTTCTAAACTAAAAAAATATATATATGTTGTTGATTCCTGAGGGGAGGAAGTAGGATGAGGAGGATCCTGAATGGTGAGAATATTCTTATTAACATCCCTTTCAAAATACCCACTCAAAATCCTGTGGTCTGACATAGGGCTCTTTGATCAGTTTCTCAGATATGACTTGTCTGCCTAGAGAAGAGATGACTCAAGAAGAGGTGTGATATCTCTCAGAGTCCAAGAATTAATATTCTTATTCAAGAATAACCTGGAAGGGGCTCCTGGGTGGCTTAGTCGGTTAAGCAACTGCCTTTGGCTCAGGTCATGATCCCAGTCTCCTGGGATCGAGCCCCATGTTGGGCTCCTTGCTCAGCGAAATCTACTTCTCCCGCTCCCTCTGTGTTCCCTCTCCCTTTTCCTCTCTGTCTCTCACTCTCTCAAAGAAATAAAAAAATATATTTTAAAAAATAACCTAAGAGAAGAGTAGAGAAGAAAAATATGCCAAAATGAGGAATGTTTATTTCAACCTGACTATGTCCTTTCTCTGAGTCCCTGCATGTTATGTCTCCACCTACCAAGTCAGAGTAGGTCTTTGGGAAGATTTTGGAAAGTCATTTAGTAGAATAATTCAATGACATAGATAGAATAAGACCTCTTTTTTAAATGCACTAATGATCAATTTACTAATACTCCACTTATCTCAGGATCATGATACAAGAGAATGTTTTTATTACATGTTAAAGAACAGAACCATCATAGCCTCAGCCCAGAACGAAAATTTTAATGGTGAATGAAGGAAGAGCATCATCATTTTGTTCAGGCAACTTTCTAGAAACACATTTTTGTAAAGTTTGTCCCAATGTTTCTTTTTCCCAGTTCTGTAAATAAAGATTAAAATGAATGACTCTGGCTATATGTTCTGTATGGAGGATTTTGAGTGTAAAGTGTCCTCATTTTAGATCTGGTTGTCTTGAGTTAAGGAATTATTTTACTTCTTTATTTCAAGAAAACCCAAGGGGCCACTGCCCAAGGTGTGCCCAGGACCTTCCTCCAACAGGAGTCCCAAAGTGAAAAGCAGACACATCTGGAAAAGATGCATTTAGAAGACCCCACCAGATTCTGTCCAGAGGAAGAAAGAGAAAGAACAAATTATCTTTCAGCAATCAAAACCCCATGTAGGACCAGAAAGGGGGCTTTCTCCTTCTGCCTCCCCCCCTCCACTCCTGTTTTCACTCATTCTCTCTGTGTCTGTCTCTCAAATGAATAAATAAATCTTTTTTTTTTAAGAATCTGTTTCTTGGTTTGTCTTTCTCTGTGTGTGTGTGTGTGTGTGTGTGTCTGTGTTTGTGTCTGTGTGTGTGTCTGTGTGTGTGTCTGTGTATGTGTGTGTTTTTTCCTTTGTTCATTTGTTTTGTGAATGAGATCTTGCCATTTGCAATAACATGGATGGAGCTAGAAAGCATAAAACCAAGTAAAATAAGTCAGTCAGAGAAAAGACAAATACTACATGATTTCACTCATATGGCAAATTTAAGAAACAAAACAAATTACCTTATTCCACTTTTTAAAGGTTAACTTAGTATTCATGAGCCTTTACTCCTTATACAAAGTTTTGAGTTAATTTATCAAGCTTCTCAAAAAACTGAACTAAAATTTTTCATCAAATTAATATATTAATTTTGGAAGAATTGACATCTGTTTTATAT
The DNA here is from genome assembly GCA_004024625.1 of Mellivora capensis. Classification (NCBI taxonomy): domain Eukaryota; kingdom Metazoa; phylum Chordata; class Mammalia; order Carnivora; family Mustelidae; genus Mellivora; species Mellivora capensis. The sequence goes on along the minus strand of PISX010008095.1, from coordinate 11,188 downwards.
TGAGTTATCCCATCCAAGAGCATGGAATGTCTCTCCTTTCATTCAGGTCATCTTAATCATCTTCTGTGTCTGTCATTGAAGTTTTAAACTTTTTCTCATAAAGATCTTATATGTACTTGTTTAAATTAATCCCTGGAAGTTTTATAGCTTTCATTATTATAAATGTTGTTTTTTTTTCTTACTACATTTTATAGTTGGCTATTAGTGGTGTAGAAAAATGATAATGGTTTTTATAGGCTGATTTTGGACCTGAAAACCCAGATAAACTATTTTCTTAGCTCTAATGGTCTTTTTGGCAGATACAATTGACTTTTCAAAGTAAATGATCATATCCTTCATATCATTTAATCATCTTCATTACGAACTTCACTACTTAATATTCTTTTCTCTTAGCATTGACCAGTTCAATGATAAATAATAACAGTAATAGTGGACATCTTTGGATTCTCCTAGCCTTAAAAGGAATAAACCTCAAGTTTCCCCATATTGTATAATGTTTGGTGTAAGGTTAGGTTATATTTTTCACTGTTAAAGAAATTTCCTTTAGACTGCAAAGACATGTCTTGGCAAGAGTCTGGAGAACATTCCAGAAATATAGGAATTTATTAGGTCAGCTTCATTGGCAAAGGGTGACTTATCCCTGAATTAAAATGATGTGTTATCTCAAGCACCTGGGAATGACTTCCTAGTCTGTCATTTACTAACTGGAGCCTGGCTTGCAGATCAATGGCATTTGATATATTAGAACTTTCTTTGTGTATGTCAGAAGAAGGAATCTGAAGATTCAGGAAAATGGGGACATGCAATGAAGCTATTCTATACAACAATCCATCCTAATGACACCCTCTAAGAGGTTCCAGAAGGTACATCTTCACCAGGGCATTAAGTCATGCACTGGTGAAAAAGCAGCAACATACTGAAGAGTTCTGAGGTGGCTGTCATTCCTAAGCCCAAGACCTCAGTGGGGAATGTAGCAACAGGCTCAAGTACCCTGATCTCAGTGGGAATTATGAGATCCCCAAGTGGCAGAGGGCTAATGTTGTCCCTTAACTATCAGAGACACTGTGGGTAAAATTAAATTCCCTTCCCACACATGTTCCCCAAACTCCTGCCAATACTGATTGTTGCAGTCTTACAAGTTTTCAGTGAACAGACTAACTAATCAGAGAGATGAGATTGTTAAGAAGGATGTCATCTTGTGTTTCACACGAGGCTCCTGTGCTGCCATTATTTTTCCTGAGCCCAAACTTGGAAGTCTTGCACGTGTACTTCTTCAGTTTAATAATAAAAGATATATTATGGACATTGTGGGGGGCGGGGGTTGTGTGCTGTGGTGAGCGCTGTGAAGCGTGTAAATCTGGCGATTAACAGACCTGTACCCCTGGGGCTAAAAATACATTATATGTTTATAAAAAAATAAAAAATAAAAATTAGAAATAAAAAAAATAAAAGATATATATGTGTATTCATCACTTATTATTGGGCATTAACTGTGTGCTAGGGAAGTGCTTTACCTGCATGCATTCATTCTGTCCTTTCTTTTCTTGGAAAATTATGCAATAGGGAGTCTATTCTACCCCAAAACAATCTATACTCTTCCCCCTGGGTGTTCCCAAGTCCGAGGACAGAATATGATGCTGACACAACCAGTTAAAAGTGGCATGCTGTTAGCCCACTCACCACCCCGCCCTCACCGTGGGAGCCTGCATGCTCAGCGGAACTGCGGGGGGTCTCACCACACCGCGGGGATCCCCGCGGGGCTCCTCGCGCAGCAACCCCCGCAGCCGTTTTCCCGGCCATAACCGCAGCGTTGGAACCACACGCACGAGGCAGGGAACGAGAGCCACAACCAAGGAAGCAGCGCCCTGGCTCCCCGGGCTGGAAGGCCCCGAATTGAGGGCACCCCTGCAGGATCACGCTCCTCTGGCCGTGCGCCCAGGGCATGACATCCATGTAGGGAGCCTAGGCCGGGTTACCTCTAGGACTCAGACCCGGTCACCCTGAATCAGAGGTTGCCAGGCCGTGGCTCCCCGGATGGCCTCATCCTGGGTTCTCCCATCGCTAGGAATGTTTTACTGGTAACAATACTTGAGAAGATCCATGCTCATCCTACTCGTTTCAGCCCCATTCAGACGAGCTGGGTGGCTTACCAAGCATTGCCTGGGAGAATCTTGTATCACCTGAAGTAAGGAACCGCCTGAGGCAAAGAGGACCTTGTGAGTGACAGCCTCATTATAAACCCAACCCTGAGTTCTCAGCATCCCCCCAGTTGGGGTTCCTATTTGAAACCGTTTTCTCTTTTTATCCTGATGCTTCAAATCTCCATGTGAGATGGTCTTGAGTTTGGATTTCAGTTATTTTGTATGATCAGTGTTTATTACCTTGGAGTGTGTCTCCAGGGTCCCCAAAGGGAATTTTGTGTATTCACATAGCTTAGATTGAAGTCATTCCGCTCCAGACTTTCCATCCAAATTTGATGAAAGGCTATCTGGAATTTGAGTTTGGTTTTTAGGACTGCAGTAATATAATAATGCAATCATGGCTATATTTATTGTATACTTACCTCATACCACACTTTTCTAATTTCTTTCTCTTTAATATTGACTTCATGAAAAATGAAACAAGATGAGATCAGGAGGGAGGCAAACCATAAGAGACTCTTAATCTCACACACACACAAGAAAAACTGAGGGTTGCTGGCGGGGGTGGGGGGAGGGATGGGGGACTGGTTGATGGACATCAGGGAGGGTATGTGCTGTGGTGTGTGCTGTGAAATGTGTAAGCCCAATGATCCACAGACCTATACCCCTGGGGCAAATAATACATTATATGTTAATATAATTTTTTTAAAATATTGACTTCATGAATGGCATAGCCCATGTATCATATACTGAGAACTATCGCCTAAAATACCATGAGATTAAAGCAAATTCAGTTATGCTTGATGAACACATAGAAATTTGTTTGTATTATACCCTTATTCAATAATCATTGAGCTCCTAAAATGTGCCATATCCTGTGCTTGAAGTCTATAGTTAAAAGGTCAGTATGACACAAACACACACACAAAAAATATGGCTTATTAAATTAAAAATAGAGCTTCTCTATGACCCTGCAATTGCACTACTGGGTATTTACCCCAAAGATACAGATGTAGCGAAAAGAAGGGCCATCTGTACCCCAATGTTTATAGCAGCAATGGCCACGGTCGCCAAACTGTGGAAAGAACCAAGATGCTCTTCAACGGAAGAATGGATAAGGAAGATGTGGTCCATATACACTACAGAGTATTATGCCTCCATCAGAAAGGATGAATACCCAACTTTTGTATCAACATGGACGGGACTGGAAGAGATTATGCTGAGTGAAATAAGTCAAGCAGAGAGAATCAATTATCATATGGTTTCGCTTATTTGTGGAGCATAACAAATAACATGGAGGACATGGGGAGATGGAGAGGAGAAGGGAGTTGAGGGAAATTGGGGGGGAGATGAACCATGAGAGACTATGGAATCTGAAAAACAATCTGAGGGTTTTGAAGGGGTGGGGGATGGGAGGTTGGGGGAGCCAGGTGGTGGGTATTATGGAGGGCATGTGTTGCATGGAGCACTGGGTGTGGTGCATAAACAATGAATTCTGTTACATTGAAAAGAAATAAATTTAAAAAAAGAAAAAGAAAATATTTGAAGACATAAAGAAAAAATATATGGCTTATTGATGGAACTAAAAATAATCAGAAATGGCTGGACTGTTCTTTGCAAAATCCATGCAGTTGCAGATAGCGAGATTTTTTTTTCTTTTTATGACTAAATAATATTCCATTGGTATTGTGGTATTGTGGTAAGTGGTATTGCGGTATTGTGGTATTGCGGTGTTGTGGTAAATGTATATACCACATCTTCTTTATCCATTTATCTGCTGAAGGACATTTAGGTTGTTTTTCTATATTAGACTTTGTGAATAATGCTGAAATGAACGTGGGAGTGCAGTTATCTCTTCAAGATAGTGAAGTGGGAGGGCTGGATCATGTGGTAGTCCAATTTTTATAATTTTTTTAGGAACTCGCATACTGTTTTCCATAGAGGCTGTACCAGTTCACATTCCCACCAAGAGTGCAGAAGAGTCACCTTTCTCCATTTCCTCACCAACATTGTTATCTCTTGTCTTTTTGATAAGAGATACCCTAACAAGTGTGGTGTGATATCTCACTATAGTTTCAATTTGCATTTCCATGATGGTTAGTGATGTTGAATATCTTTTCATAAACCTGTTTGCCATTTGTATGTCTTCTTCAGGAAAATATCTTAGCTTAAGACCTTAGTTCAGGTCTTAGCCCATTTTTAAATTGAGTATTTGGTTTTTTGCTATTGAATTGCAAGCTTTCCACATATAGTTTGGATATTAACCCCCTGCTGGATATATGGTTTCCAAATATTTTCTCCCTTTTTGTAGATTGTCTTTCGCTGATTGTTTCATTTACTGTACAGAAATTTTTGAATTTGATGTAGTCCCACTTGTTTATTTTTGCTTTTGTTGCTTGTGCTTTTGATGTCAGACCCAAAAAACTCATTGTCAAGACAAACATCAAGGAATATTTTCCATATGTTTTCATCTAGAAGTTTTGCGAATTGTGGTTTTATGTTTAAACCTTTCATCCATTTTTTAAAGATTTTATTTATTTATTTGACAGAGAGAGAGAGAGAGATCACAAGTAGGCAGAGAGGCAGGCAGAGAGAGAGGGTGAAGCAGGCTCCCCGCTGAGTAGAGAGCCCGATGTGGGGCTCGATCCCGATGCAGGGCTCAATCCCAGGACCCTGGAATCATGATCTGAGCCGAAGGCAGAGGCTCAACCCACTGAACCACCCAGGTGCCCCTTTCATCCATTTTTATTTGATTTTTTTAATATAGTGTAAGATAAGGGTCCGATTTTATTCTTTTATAGTGAATATTTAATTTTCCCAAAACCATTTATTGAACAGAATGTTCTTCTCCTATTGTGTATTCCTTTGTCAAAATTGCTTGGATTTATTTTTAGACTCTTTATCCTGTTCTATTCATCTGTGTGTCTGTTTTTATGCCAACACCATAACGTTTTAATTATTATAGTTTTATAATATAATCTGATATCAGGGACTATGACGTTTAGTGTTGATTTAATGTTGTGTTAGCCATTCAGAGACTTCTGTAGATCCATACAAATTTTAAGATTGTTTTGTTCCATTTCTATGGGAAAAAAAATCTTCAGAATTTTAATAGGAATTGCACTGAATCTATAGATTGCTTTGAGCATTATGGAAATTTTAACAACAGTAATTCTTATGATCCATGAATATAAGACATCTTTCCATTTATTCATGTCTTCTTAAATTTCTTTCACCAACATCTTGTACTTTGCTGTCTATAGATCTCTCATTTTCTTGGTTAAATTTATTCCGAAATGTCTTTTTATGCTATTGTAAGTGGGATTGTTTTATTTTTTTCAGATACTTCATTGTTAGTGTATACAAACAACTGATTTTTGTATGTTAATTTTTAATCCTCTGACTTTACTGAATTCATTAATCAGCTTAACAGTTTTTTGATGGAGTCTTTAAGGCTTCCTATATGTAAGATTATATCATCTGCAACAGGGACGAGTCCTCTTCTTCCTTCTAATTTGGATATCTTTTCTTTCTTTTTCTTGTCTAAGTGCTCTGACTAGGACTTCCACTACTATGTTAAATAGAACTGACAATGTTGGCCATCCACGTCTTATTCCTGATCTCAAAAGTTCTCAGCTTTTCACTATTAAGTACATTTGCTACGTGCTTGTCATATGTGGTCTTTATTATGTTGTGATACATTCCTTCCATACCTAATTTGTTGAGAGCTATTATCATGAAAGGATGTTGACTTTTGTCTAATGCTTTTTTGCATCAATTGGGATTTTTTTAATCCTTCATTTTGTAAATGTGATGTATCACATTTATTGATTTTTTTAACTATTTTTTTATTTTTATTTTTTTATTTCTTTTCAGTGTAACAGAATTCATAGTTTTTGCACCACATCCAGTGATTTTTTTTTATTTAATTTAATTTTTTTCAGTATTCCAAATTTCATTGTTTATGAATCACAGCCAGTGCTCCATTCAATATGTGCCCTCCTTAATACCCACCACCAGGCTCACTGAACCCCCCACCCCTCTCCCCTCCAAAACCCTCAGTTTGTTTCTCAGAGTCCACAGTCTTTCATGGTTTGTCTCCCCTTCTGATTTCCCCAGCTCACTTCTCCTCTCCATCTCCCAGTGTCCTCCGTGTTATTTCTTATGCTCCACAAGTAAGTGAAACCATATAATTGACTCTCTCTTCTTGACTTATTTCACTCAGCATAATCTCTTCCAGTCCCATCCATGTTGATACAAAAGTTAGGTATTCATCCTTTCCTTTTTTTTTAATTTCTTTTCAGTGTTCCAGAATTCATTGTTTATGCACCACACCCAGTGCTCCGTGCAATATGTGCCCTCCATAATACCCACCACTAGGCTTACCCAACCTCCCACCCCTCTCCCCTCCAAAACCCTCAGTTTGTTTCTTAGAGTTCACAGTCTCTCATGGTTTGTCTCCCCCTCCAATTTCCCCCAACTCACTTTTCCTCTCCATCTCCCCATGTCCTCCGTGTTATTCCTTTATGCTCCACAGATAAACGAAACCATATGATAATTGATTCTCTCTACTTGACTTATTTCACTCAGCATAATCTCTTCCAGTCCCGTCCATGTTGATACAAAAGTTGGGTATTCATCCTTTCTGATGGAGGCATAATACTCCATATACGGACTATATCTTCTTTATCCATTCGTCTGTTGAACGGCGTCTTGGTTCTTTCCACAGTTTGGTGACTGTGGCCATTGCTGCTATGAACATTGGGGGTACAGATGGCCCTTCTTTTCACTACATCTGTATCTTTGGGGTAAATACGCAGTAGTGCAATTGCAGGGTCACAGGGTAGCTCTATTGTTAATTTCTTAAGGAACCTCCATACTGTCTTCCAAAGTGACTGCACCAACTTGCATTCCCACCAACAGTGTAAGAGGATTCCCATTTCTCCACATCCTCTCCAATGCTTGTTGTTTCCTGTCTTGTTGATTTTGCCCATTCTAACATTTATTGATTTTCATATGTTGTATCATTCTTGCATCCCAGGGATAAATCCCACTTGATCATGGGATGTTTTTCTTTTAATGTGCTATTGAATTTGGTTTGCTAATATTTTGTTGAGAGTTTTCACATGTATGCTCATCAGGGATATTGGCCTATAATTTTCTTTTCTTATAGTGTCATTATCTGGCTCTGGAAATAGGCAAATGAGGGCTCATAGAAAAAGTGTGGAAGCCTTCCTCCCTCTTCCATTTTTTTTTTCAAAAAATTTATGAAGGATTTGTATTCTTTAAATGTTTGGTAAAATCAACCAGTGAAGCTATTTGGTCCTGGACTCTTTCTTTGGGGGCAGGTGGGGGTTAATTACTGATTCAATCTACTTACTCATTAATACTCTATTTGTATTTCCCTCTTCTTCATGAGTCAGTCTTGGTAGATTGTCTCTGAAAATTTGCCATTTCAGAGTACTATCTCATGGAGTTACTGAGTAGTCTATATGAGTTAATACATGTATAGAACATAGAAGTACCTGCCCAAGTAAGCACTCTGTCATTTTTAGCTTACCTTTTTCTTTATATTTTCTAGGGTCCAATGGCAGTTTTAATAGATACTGTGTTTTTTATTTTTATTTTTATTTTTATTTTAGTAATCTCTACACCCAATGTGGAGCTTGAACTCACAACCCCAAGATCAAGAGTCACATGCTCCACCAACTGAGTCATCCAGGTGCCCCCAGATACTGTTTTTTTTTTTAAAGATTTTACTTATTTATTTGACAGACAGATATCACAAGTAGGCAGAGAGGCAGACAGTGAGAGAGAGAAGAAGCAGGCTCCCCACTGAGCAGAGATCCTGATGCAGGGCTCAATCCCAAGACCCTGGGGTCATGACCTGAGCCGAAGGCAGAGGCTTTAACCCACTGAGTCACCCAGGCACCCCCCCATATCCTGTTGTTAAACATACTAAGGTTGCAAATAATCTTACCAGACCCAAAAGAAAAATAAATTTTCTCATTCCAAGCAAGGTTGCAGTATATGGGTTGTCAGATCCATGGATTGGTGGTAGAATTTTAGGACCTGGTTCAGCAAACCAAAGTTACTCGTATTTGAGCACTAGTCATCAAACTGAATCTCTTTGGAAAGTGAATCTCTGTTACATCACAGGACATTTAGTTCTTTTCCTCTCACATGAAAAAGAAAGGTTTTCAGTTTTGCCTAGCCATCACCTCCTACCTACTCCTTAATCCCAACATTACAACATAATGACCTGCCTAATTAGAGTAATTGTAAATGTGTGAATGCCTCCTTAAACTTTTAGTATAATGCAGTTTACATTGAATAAGTGATGGAAGACTGAGTCTGAGCAGTTATTTCTCCTCTGTGGGACATTTGGCTAATTGATCATCTTGAAATGTAGTGTGGACCAATCCTTAAATTAGTGATTGTTTGCACATAACATTCAGGGCCAATAGCTACCTGTATTTTCTACCTGGGAAATGAATGAAACTTGTGGTGCTAATCAACTCTTGACTGCCCCTTATACCAAAAATAGCCACCAGTGGACCATAGAGCTTATGCATAAATTTGAGTCCATCTTGCATATTTATTCCTGTAAATATCCATATCTTTATATACTTATTTATCCTTTCAAGTGGATATCCACTTAAAGGAAGAAATGAAATACACATATGCGTATTTACACTTTCCTACCCCTCAAATCAATGAAAAATAAAATACATCCTAACATGTTCACATTTCATGGGCAGTATAATCACCTTTATTAACACTTCAAATCTTCCCTTTTGTGTATCATGATGAATTCATGGCTTTTCGTAGACTGGTCATTTTAAATGGTCATGATTTTTATTCTTTTTTGGTTATTCAACTTGTCTCAGCTCACCCGGTGAAGGCCCCATTAACCTGGTTTCTTTGTCCTTTGTGCACTGTATCTAATATTCTCAACAGCATTCTTGCTTTCTTTCAAGAAGAGTGTCCGTATACATTATGCTTTTCTTCAGTAACTACCCTTCTGCTTCCTTGTGAAAGAAAAGACAATTAGAGAACCAAGCATGGACACTAGGGTTACACAGGAGATTTAATAGTGAGGAAAAGCTCTAGTTCTTCTGTTGGGCAAATTTTGGGAACCAAGCTAGAAACATTTATTTTGGAGGGGTCTGAGTTCACATGTATTCTTGTGGTTTGAGACTTTTGACTATCAAAACTCTCTACTCTATTGATTTCATCTAAATTCATAGAATCCATCCATATTCCTAAATAAAGGAAGAGAGAATAGGAGAGAAATTACATGGAGGGGGTGATTGCTTAAAAAGGGAAGACCAGTCTACGGCCTGAACATGCCCAATCTCATCTGATCTCAGAAGCTAAGCAGGGTTAGTATTTGGATGGGAAAAAGGGAAGACCAGGGGGTGCCTGGGAGGCTCAGTTGGCTTAGCATCTGCCTTTGGCTCAGGTCATGATCCCAAGGTCCTGGGATAGAGCCCAGTGTTGGCTGTCTGGTCAATAGGAAGTCTGCTTCTCCCTCTCTCTCTGCCTGCTGCTCCCCTTGCTTGTGCTTTCTCCGTCAAATAAATTAATTCTTGTTTGATGCTACAGGTCAGCTATGGGTGTTCCTCCATGTGCCTTCATTCTGGACTCTACACTAAAGTACAGCAAAATCCTGGGAAATGATATCCTCACAACAGAGGAAAATGATAGAAATTTACAATACCTCATCAGGCCTTGGCTCAGGCTTGGCATGTGTCATGTCCCTCACATTAGACCAGTGAAAGTATGGTCCAAGGTCACATCCAATACCAGCAAGGTATAGAGATATATTCCTTCCATAGAGTGGAGGGAGGACACTGCAAGTCACAAGGTGACATGTGAAGGTGTAGAACTCTGTAACAGAGAAAAGGGAAACAATAATTGGGGACAATAATTCAACTGACCATAGATACTTCTCAGAACCAGTAAGCCCTTGGAGAAAGTTACTAGGAACAACCCCTGGCAATTTTATCAACTTAAGGTACAAAATATTGCCTTTTGTCCCAATTTTTTTAGTACCTAGCCATTATTCTGGAACATTATGAAAATTCCCACTTGATGTACATCCTCTTACACTAGTTTTAACTGAAATAAAGAGGAATTTATCTTAAAAATGCAGACAGATGTGGCTCATAGATAGGTCTAAAAAAGCAACTAGAGTCAGAGAAGTGAGAACCATTAGAATCTTTAGGTAATACTCTCTCCATCTCTATACTCCAGGGGTTCCTTCACTCTTCTTTTCAAGTCCAGATTGGGACTATATTGTCTTAGTGCTAAATATAATTTCTTGGGAAGGGAACTATGATTGCCTCAATTACATAAGATGACCACAACTTTTCCAAGCAACTGTGGCTAGATTGAGAGATATTCTTGTGAATACCAAACATGGCAACCAGGATCCCAAACTTGGGTGACCCAAAGGATTTATGGGAGGAGGTAATTCTTGGAAAAAGTGAAAAAAATGTGAGTGGGGCACTTATATCAAAAGATAACTACTCAGTCTCATTTAAAAATCATGATGGCAGCATAAAACCTGAGAAGAAGCTCTTGGTTTTGTTTTTTGTTTTTGTTTTTTAAGATTTTATTTATTTTATTTTTTTTATTTCTTTTCAGCGTAACAGTATTCATTGTTTTTGCACCACACCCAGTGCTCCATGCAATGCATGCCCTCCATAATACCCACCACCTGGCTCCTCCAACTTCCCACCCCCATCCCTTCAAAACCCTCAGATTGTTTTTCAGAGTCCATAGTCTCTCATGGTTCACCTCCCCTTCCAATTTCCCTCAACTCCCTTCTCCTCTCCATCTCCCCATGTCCTCCGTGTTATTTGTTATGCTCCGCAAATCAGTGAACCCATATGATAATCGACTCTCTCTGCTTGACTTATTTCACTCAGCATAATCTCTTCCAGTCCCGTCCATGTTGCTACAAAAGTTGGGTATTCATCCTTTCTGATGGAGGCATAATACTCCATAGTGTATATGGACCACATCTTCCTTATCCATTC